>VZTR01011354.1:123345-167072 GCA_013400775.1 Chaetops frenatus
CTCTCGCCTGGTGTGAGCAGGCGAGCAGGTGAATGTTAAACCGCTACATTAAATGGTGTTTCTGCCCGGTTTCGAACAAACCCATGACACTGGGGCATTTCATATTTTAGAGAAAGGGACACACTGAATCATTAGGTTGTCAGAGAATCATTAAGTTGGAGAAGACCTTTAAGATCAACCGGTCCAACCATTAACCCAGCACTGCCAAGCCTACCACTAAATCATCTCCTTAAACACTACATCTATACATCTTTTAAATTACCTCCAGGGATGGTGACTCAACTGCTTCCCTGGGCAGCCTGTTCCACTGCTTGCCGACCCTGTCATTGAACATTTTTTCCTAATATTCAATCTAAACCTCCCCTGGCTGAAGCTTGAGGCTGTTTCTCTCATCCTATCACTTGTTACCTGGCAGTAAGGTGAGACTGACCCTAACCTCACTACAACCTCCTTATTTCATGGAGAAAGAAGGACCAGAGATGAGCAGAGTGCCTCTGATTCCCCTTTTACAAAAGGATTCAAGGATAACCACCTGCCATATATGACACAGGAGATGAAGCTTTACTAACATAAAGGAAACTAAGAACACAGAACAAATTATTCTACCTTCTGGGATATCAAACTACTCCTATGTAGCAGAAAATGGAAGAAAAATCCTTTAGTCAGTTTATACTTACCCCAGCTATTCTACTCCAGCCGTCATGTGCTGGAAATCTCATAAAAATGTCATCTCTAGCCTTTGGCTGCATTTGCCACGACATTAGATGGTACAGGGGCATTTCATACTGAAAAGAAGATTTCTCTGAGTTAAAAATAAAGGCTGATCAGCTCCTTTTAAAAAAAAACCACCATCATTAAAGTCTATTGCATCCATGTCACAGCCATGAGATACCCTCTGAGTCAAAGGATCTACTGGGAAAGTAGCAAGAACATTATTATTTCTTTTGCTTGCTATGTCCTATAAGAAACTTACTAATATATAGCTGCATGTAAATGTAAGATATAATTACTACTAATAACAATTATTCAAGCTCTGGGGAGAAATGAATCAATGGTCTTACCCTGGTCTTGTCAGCACCCGATCTTTACCATGAAAACTTATGAGTCAATCTACATTGTGAATTAACTGAGTCACAGCTTATATTCACTAGAGAAAGAGCCCTGATCTGCTGCCATGTCACAGTGCAGATCTTAAAATCAGCAAGCATTTTAGTTTTATGGCTGAGTAAGATCAACTGCTCAGCACTATATGCTTGTATAATACCGAATGTTGTAAACTGTTCTCTGGCTTACACTGGTCCACTGTAGGGTAAAAAAAAAAATCGTGGCTACATCTAAAATTTAACAGTCTTGAGGCTTTGGTATGAGCCATTTTGAAGTATTAGATTATTTTTATGCCACAAAATAGTCCATTGTTTTATTTTTCATTCCTAGTCAAAATTGCATCTTTTCCAGCTGTTAATGAACCCTGCCTAAAGTACACATTTACATTCAGCCTATTTACCTGACGCAAAATGCTTTATGAAAAAATCCGCTCTAAATGATACTGCTAGAATTTTATTACAGACTTTTGGTGCAAATAATAAAATCTTTCTACAGCTAATGAACTGCCCAACAAAGCAAGTTTGTTAGTTAGTAAAAGTAAATGCTTTAAAAAATAATCAAGATATTAGAAAAATATGAGTTTCAATAAAGACTTATTTGTACATTTGATATTAATTGACATTTATTACTTTCAGATTTTCTGCAATTCCAATAAATGGAAATAAGCAGCAGGAATGGTGACTTTCACGATAACTAATTTCTATTAAAAACACAGTTGGAGGGTTCAAACGAAGGCAATGTTTGCCTTCCCAAGTTAAGGGTTTCCACCAGTCATTCATATTTGTAAATATAGCACAGTTTCCTCTCCTGTGATCTCCTACACTCACTTGAGAAGCTCTCCTGGTCTTTCCACCTCCTCTGCTAACAAGGATCATGCCAAGGTGGCGTGCTCACATGCATGTGTGTGTCTGTGTATGTATGATACACAAGATAAAGCTTTCGGGGACATGGCCTCTCTGTAAGTACTTTAAGAAATTTATGCTTACAGACCAGTTAATAATAACAGGAAGAACAGGAAGATTTAACTTTCATTCTAATTATCTGTAAGAAAACAGTTTACAGTCTTTCTAGACAGAGCAGACCACAAGATTATGCTACCCAATTTCTGTTAACCCAGGGACTATCACATTTCACACAGATGCTCTACATTCAACCCAAAATTTCAGTTAAATTACACAAATTCAGCTCTGAGATGACCAGAGTTAAACATCTGATAAACAGAAACTGAGCCTCAATCAAATACCAAAGACCTTGCAAATAGGAGAAAATCAGGTTAGAACCTGGCAGCAGAAAAAGAACTCAAGAAAGGTGACCACACATTCACATCTGTCTGATCTGACAGACTTCTTCCAATCTTCCCATGATGATACACAAGATTATGTCCATGTCAGTCAAACACAAACAATGAGGCTCAGGAGGGAGCATTGCTACCCCGCATTTCATAGCCCCATCTGCAAGTGTGGAATACATCAGCCTTTAGAGATAAACAGTTATTAAAACATTGACAAATCAAATTAATTGTGTGAGGGGGGAAATAAAAGTCCAGCTTCTTGCAGGTGACTGGCTGGAGTCCTGACACACAAGACTTTATTATAACCACTTTCCTGAGGTGGGATTTTAAGGGTGATGGATGTGCTGAAGGCAGTGAAGGTGACCCAGTTCTGCCCACAGCATCCAAAAGAAAAAGAGTAAGAAGTGCTTTGAGCACAGAGCTTAAGGAAAACACACCCATACCTCACCATGGCTCCAAAGGACCATAGGTACTCTACTACAGGAGAAAATAAGTTCTTCCAAAAGGACATTCCAACTTCATCTCAAAAAACAAAAGCCATGGAAAGCCCTGCACTTCACAGTGAACTGCCCTCATCCCTCACAATAAATATGTATTATTCAAGGCTGAATTAGTCAAATTTCAAATTTCAGCCCTGGATTTCTTCGTGGTTTTGCAGCCAGACCAAAAAATTGCTAGCCCAAATTTCCAGCTATAATTACTTTGCAATGCATGCTTCCCCATTCTTTTCCCAGCCATATGCAAGCTGTTCCTTATCCTTACTTGGAGATCAATTACATGCACACACCTCAAAGTTATACACAGGTCACCCTGAAGAGACCAGGAGCTTTGCAGTCAAGGACTGCCAGTCCAGATGTCACTTAGATGAGACTAAAGGTGATTTTCAGGGCAAAATCCAGGGGGCAACCACCACTGACTTCTGAAGGGCCAGGATTTATTCAGACTAGTAGTTTTAATAGAGAATTCTCAAGAGTGGGTATTTCAACCAGTGTCTTAGCAAATTTTCAGCTCAGGTAATTATGTTCTGCCCTCTTAAAATTTCTTTGAAGTTTCACTTGGCAAAGTTAAATGTCCATGTCCTTTCCTGGACCTGCAAAGACATGAAACTACAAGGGCCTATGCCATAAGCAGCAGCACCTCAGGGGTGCAACAATGATTTCTCCCTGGGCAGATTATGAGGCTCTTGGGTATCAGAGGGAGAAAATGTTAGCTCAGAGACAGAGGAAACTGCAGTGATGCTCTTAAAAAGGAAACTACAGTAAGCTTAACAGGAGATTTTACAGACAAGCAAAATCTAAGTTCTTTCCCTGGAAAGACAAGTGTTGGCAGGTTTCTCTTCCCATTAACAAAGCAGAAGTCTACAGGTTGTATTTGCACAGTAACCCTCAGAAATCTTCACAAAGAGCAGGAGATCAGCACCACTCACACACAGACTGCTCCGCTGTAAGATGGCAGCACCTATGTACTCGTCTACGAAATTACGGCGCTCTTGTATGTACACAATTGATGCCTAAGTGCAGTGCTTTTTTAAGGGCAGTAAAACCTGAGAGTTGCACGATGAGCAAAATGAGAGATGCAGAAATGTAAAAACATCCAAAGGCTTTGCATTGCTTTTTCAGAATTACTGTGTACAGTATAAATTTATTGATGCTTAGTGCTGTTTTGAACTGATAAAACATTTCTTTGAGAGCTGTATATTTTCATATTAAATATCTTTTCTCAGAGTAGTTAGAAGTATTCTGTAAAAGATGCTCTTCAGTGCAAAATCAATCACCTCATTTAATGCAATCATCAAGGAATGTCTCTTTTAATTATTATTAATAATACAGAGCAGATTATATTGTAATATTCATAAATGCTATACTTTTTGCTGGACCACTACTAAAAAGTTCAAGCAGAAAATGAGACCATTTTCAAAAAATGGGGTATATTTTTATTTTATTCCCAGTGTTAAATTTATCTTTAACAAAAGAAAGAAGTCACTTTAACGATCCTGTGTTCAGAGCATCCTGAAACTGCATCTGCAGAGAAATCTGTTCTTGCAGCACAGCAAAATCTCCTGAACACCTCTGGTGATTTTTTTCATGTGTATCAGTTGTCACAGCCTCAGTCTGGCATCAAAGACTGGTGACAAGTATGTCCTGAAGACACCCCTCTCTCCTTCCCCAATGACACAGTGCCTAAACAGTTGGCTTATCATAAACAGCTGTCTCATAGATGGTTAAAGGCATGTGAAGATAATGCTATCCTAAAAACTAAACTCTCTTCCCATGCTATGATTCGGCAAGAATAAACACTTTTTACTATTTAATGTTTATTACCTAGGGAAGCCCACCATAGTGGGGCTATTACAAACCATGTAATTTACAAATGAAGATTCCCTCAATTTCAACAACTTTGGTCTGCAGAGTTCCCTAAAGGTGTTTTCTTCCTGGAGCTGTAAAATGTGCCCTTACACCAGTAAATGATTTGCTGCCTGTATGGGGAGAGAAAATTCAGGTAGCTTTGGGGCTGCAGCAAAATCAGATCTGAATGAAACGCTAACTTGGGCAGAACCCCCATGTGCACTTTTGAGCTGCTGCTCTATTACCATTTTCATCCTCTGCAGCTGCTTGAGTGCTCTGGGCTGAGATGAGAGTAGGAACCCCAAATTCAGAGGGAGAGACAGGAATAACTTTTGGCATTCTATCCCTTTCCTCACCCCTTCTGCTGGGAAGGAAAAAAAAAAGCAAGCTGATATGAGAGTGAATTCTACTTTTGTAGTCAGGATTCAGAATTCATATTCATCTCTGGAGCTTGATTCAAGAGGAAGTATCTTGAAGCAAGAAGCCTCCAGTGTACAAGTGTTTTAAAAGATGTGCTCAGTAGTTTTATATATGTATTTTTTACTGCTGCCTTAGAAGAAACTCCTGCCAAGATAGTATACTTTTTGAGAAAATGCAATAGCTTCCCTTAGTACCTCTCACTCCAGTGATGCCTTCTGCTCTCACACCCAACCTCATCCTCCCAAAACACCAAAAAAGACCACACAAGACATACAGCCCTTAAATAACAAAGATCATAAGCAAATCACAGTGTAAGTCCCATAGAGCAAATCCAGGTGGCATAAACATGGGCATAAGTCATACACTTTGGGCCTCACACACATTGCAGGGCCAGGAAGAACAGCAATTCACTTGAGGGACTGCCAAGTGCACAGGAATGCACCACATCCATGACATGAATTTGCACACCCTGCTCCTTGCTGCACCTCCAGGCACTGTCTGAAGACACAGCATGAAAGCCTTGCTCTCAGGAGATGATCAAGAGAAAAGCCAGAAGCTGTGGCCTGGCCCATTACAGCCCAATGCTTCCCACATCTCCACTGACGTTCACCTTCTCCTGCCATTAACACAGCCCATCTTAGCTGGGGCAAGGAGCAGGATCCTATTCTCCCAGCCTGCAGTAAGGGCCCCACTCCTCCTTACCACCATGCAAGGAATGGTCAATAATAATAAATCTTACCCCAGAGATGAGACTGCCATTATTAATGAGACATACCTCTAACCAGATCCTGAAAAAATAAATTTATAATCTCTTAAGTTCTTTTTACATGACTGAGCCATCTTCCTGGTTAGCAAATAAAGATTAAGAGCATTCAGTTCTGCAGGGGTACACACCAGGAGAAATAAATATAATGCCACTAGAGAAACTCTGACCCTTTTGGTATACTGGAGCACTGTTAGGCTCATAGCTAGCACCCATAATAAATACAGTGCTCCTAAATGTAAAAGGTCCATTTAAAATATTCCTAGACACAGTGACCATTTAACAAGTTTATACTGAATAGCGTAAAAGAAAACAGAACAATTTGGTTTTCAAACACCCAGCACTGATACTATTGACATTTAGCTCCCCGCCAGCCATAACCTTATCTTCTTTGTCCTTGTCTCTCCCATTATTCTTCCTTTCTTTGTTTACTTGATCTTACTTTTCTCATCCTGTCATTTACACAGTAACATTATTTTAACGAGTACATTTGAACAGGAACTACACCAATTACTACATCATCCATTTTTGCTTGGCCTTTATAAAGAAAGGGAGAGGAAGGAAAAGTAAAAAGATTAATCCAAATGCAATAGTTTCGAGTTCCTTGCAAAGTGCCACTGCATCTCAAGTTAAGCCTTCTCTGCAGTGAATGTATAAAATATATTCAGTGCCGTATAAGTAATGACATATCAATTAACTGTGTCACAAGGTCTAAAAATATGCAAATTACTGTACTTCAATTAGAAAAATCTACATCCTTGGAGAATATTGTAAATCAGGAAATTTGGGAGACATTAAGAGTAATCAGTGAAGGAAAGCATGCACTTTCCCCCGTATCCTATTTTTATACATACATAATGAAATAATTATAGCTACACTGTATTTATGCCTCTGCAAAAATATTAAAATCTTAAGATCTTTACAATGATAAATTTAATCCACATTACGTTTGCAGACAACATTAATTATATGAAAAAGAAATCTATTATCATGCAATATAACTAAGTTGAAACTAATTTGGACATGTAAATTAGACATACAACTTTTCCATAGTAGCAGTATATTAGAAAACAGACTTTAAAAAAAGATACATTAATTGAAGAGGTCACATATGTGAAAAAGGCAAGTGTGTTTCATTTGTGAAAAAGGCAAGTGTGTGTCATATGACAAAAAATATATATTGAGAAAAAAAAAGTATATACTCATTTTGATAGAAAGAAGGTTTTTATGTTTTTACAGCAGCTCTTCAATGATTATTTTTCTGTTAGGAATGCTACATCATACCCAAAGCCTATCAGTCCAGGCTGTACACCTGCAAACGTGTACGGCAGTGTCAGTTTTCAAAGAATGGGTCATTCACCACTGTAGCAGCTGTGGTGATATCTTTTGTTTGAAATTCAATTTGCATCTGTTTCAGAGATGCCATAAGAATGCATATAAGGAGCAAGCACATGACTTGGATCTGCAGTGGCTCCATTCCCCACAAACCACTGTAGCCTTCAAAGGACAGTACAGACCAGCAGGGGACAATTCCCAGGACTGCTCCAGCAGAGAAGGAAAGAACTGTCCTTGCCTACAAGCTGGAGAGCCTACTGAGAAGATGTTTGTTCTCTCTTGTTCATCATGGAGTTTCTCCATCTCCTAAAAGTGCTGATGGTGACCACCACGTGATGAGGACCCTCCAATGCATTCAGTGTCTTTTGGGACAATGCTAAAGTTCACCATGCCTGGGTCACCTCCCAGTGAAGCTCCCATGGCTTGTTCCCCAGATGGCAAGCATTAGGAGAGCAGGCTGGGAGTCTGCCAGAGATGGCTGGGACATGTGGAAGGTGCAGCTACCCAAGCATATATATAGGTTCCCTTGCAGACACAATCATACAGGGAACAGGCACACAAAGGCAGCCAAATTCGTGCATGTATCAATTGCAAACATGAAGCAGTCCAATATTCCAATATTAAAAGTGTGGTGTTTTAAATACCACAATTATGGTCTTGCATTTATCTGAGGAATAGGGGCAGTGCAATCAATCAGAAATAAATGGGCAAGATGAAGAAAGACCCAAGAACAGAACTGTCCCCTAGAAACCTCTGACTTGGGAGCCAAGGCCACCAATCCCTGACAAAAGGCACTCACAGTACTGCAGTTTGTAAATATCAGAGGACTACAGAGCTCAAGAAGGCTCAAGGCTATATATATAGGATTATTCCTGGGGTTCTCCACAAGTGACTCAGGACTCAGTTCTGCTCTTAATGAAGGTGACATATTTCCTCATTGACTTTGAGGAAAACAGGGACCAGCCCTTCAAGTTACCTATCTTAAACAGCTGCCACAGACCTGTGCACACCACCACTATTAAAATAGTATCACACACATCTGTCTAACTCTCATCAAAATCAGAGCTATAAACAGATTTTAAAAATGTATATAGGCCAGTTTTACTTAAGCAAAGGAGATTTCCGATAAACATGCAAATAAGAATTTAAACAGCAATTTAAAGACCACTAATTCAATTCTCATTACTTATGCAAACTATCATGGTCTTGTCATGCTTTATTTCTCTGCCTTATCATTTTATCTATGGTATTTCCCCTCTGTTGCTGTATTTTCTTTCTTTCCTGTCATCTACATTTTCTGGATGCATTTTTAATGTCCTCACCTCCGTATTTTAACCTTTCAGGTAATACAGGATTTACCGCAGCAGACAGGGTACAGGCATTCACGTGTAAGGAAAGGCACCTCCTGTAATTCCTGATACATAATTGCAGGAAACAGAAAACTTAATGATATTATCGGACAAGTAGCTTATCATTTGAACCTGAGGGCATTTATAAGCTGCATGCAGAAAACAGGTAGACAGATTTACAACTGCATTTCTACATCTTAAAAAGTAAAAAAAACTGTAGGTCGTTATTTATAGAGAATAGCTGTATCTCCTTTTTAAAAAAATACTTCATTCAATCTGTGTTATATTTATTTGCCATATTTCTGTTTGTCATTATAGTTGGGGAAAATACCAGAATATCCATCCTTCCTGAGCTGTAGGACAGCTATCAGATAAGGATCAGAACAAATTCTAAAAAAAACCCTCACGAGTTATGATTAACTCTATGTAAAAAGAGGACAGGCAAGGGGAAAAAATACAAGGAAGAGAAAACCATAATCACCAACTGCCATTCCTATGGGAAGGGAAGGGGAGGAAAAAACCAAAGAAAAAAAAGCAGAACGAACGAGAGACAGAAGTATATGCTGTAAATATAGCATACATTTTATTACCGCCTATGCGCCGCTACACCCCAAGACCTTGCAATTTAGTTGCCTATTATTTGCCTTTAAACATTAGCAAAAAAGATCTACCATTTTTGAAAGGTAATTATACTGTAATGCAGATGGCAGTAAAACAATTGCACAAGATAAGCCCTTGCAATGATCTTTACAAAGCAAACCAAAAGTAGTACTGAATCATAAAAGACCCAACGTGGAGAAGGCTGCATTGCAGCACTACCGTTCTGCTACGAGCTCCCCTGCAAAAGTGGCAGCGCAATATTGCAAACGGCGTAAGAAGCAGACACAGTGAAGGTTAAGCACTTCATAAGTTTAAAGGATTCTTAATCCCAGACTAATCCTTTACAGTCTCTATTTGGTGTAGATCCTAAAATACTCCAAGTGCTACAGAAACGCTTGTTTGGGTGGTTTTTTTCCTCCAGTATAGAGTTTTACTTTTATACCCTCCTGCTATCTACAAGCTCTGTTGGCACGCTGTCCTTTTAAAAGGATTTTTCCTGCCTTCTGAAAGTTGTTGAGACACAGTGAATGCAACTGCTGAAGAATCATTAATTACTATTAATAGATGTCTCTGGAGATGAAATGAACTATAACAAGTAGTTTGTTTGACTGTCACATCAATGCACCTGGTATTTTTATGACTTGTTAGTGACTCAATGGAGATTTCAGATGGCAAAAGGTGCCTCATCAACCCATGTTGATTGAGATTGCCTAGGAGTTCCAAACAGATCCTTCTTCTTTTAAACTTTGACCAGCTACTCAACAAATCAGGGCACTCTCCAGTGATACATTACAGATAGGAGCTAGCATCAGACATGCACAGAAAAGAGGACACAGAGGAGACAGGATCTCATCTTTGCTGTTTTCCAGTGCATAAAATAACAGCCTGTCATCTACCTTTTGCAGGTAATTTTTATCAAGTTGCAGGCCAAAATGAAATTTGACCTCCATTTTCCAGCTAGCCCAGAGATGATAAATTTAATGCAGACAGTGTAAACGAATGGGTCTCTACTAGGGAAAAGTTTGATTGGTGAGAATTATTAATGGTGAAGTTTCTGCCCCTGTTCTTTTCATTTCATTTTTCCCCTACAGTTGTTGTCATCCCTCCCCTGTACTTTTCTTCCTATTTCACCGTGGTCTGACCCTTTTTCCACCAGGAAGGATAACATTTACTGCAGCCATGCTCTGGTCACTGCAAGCACTCTTCTCCTTCTGGATAGTTAAGAGTTCAGGGCAGCAGGCAGCCAAGTCTGCAACCTCACCCAAAGGAGTCAAAGGGACTACTTCTATGTTTCAAGAGAGGCTAAGCCAGGGTAAAGCCAGCACATACTTATGTAGAGCTTTATAGCTGGTATTATTTCTGTATTTCTTGAGGAAAAACACTGAAACAAAATGAATGCAAAGTTATGCCCACTGAGGACAACCTCCTAAGCCCACGTGTCTCTTTACTCACACACAGCATCAAGGCTTGGGCTATAACCTCTTCAGAGCAATCTACTTTCCATTACAGGTTAGTAGAGAAAAGGTCCCTGGCCAGAAGTGTTGGCTACAACCATGGCTGGCAAAAAAAACCCCTTCATCAGTTAGCAATAGATTGTTTTAAACCCTGACCTGCCTTCCAACATAGGCTGTTCCACTTTGCCAGCTGAGTGTGAGTCTAGGCTGACAGTCCTCTCCCATTAATTGCTTTGATGAAGGAAAGAAACGGAGACTAATGGTGGACCCCTCCACTTGGCTGCAGTTTCCATTGCACAGTCAGCTGTCCTAGAAAATCTTACAATTATCATGGATATCTCTCTCCATGCTATTTGAAAATAGTGACTTACTGCCAATGTAAATCTGATATTCCCTTGCTTAAGAAAATGTGATTTTATTATTAAAGCAAGATGCCTCACTGGAGAAAATTTAGCACCACAGAGAACAGCAATGGATATATTTCATTATTATTATTGTATACAGGGTGCACTGGTTGTAAGAGGAACATCTGTGCTCCTAATTTTATTATAACTCCCAGTATTTATGAGATCCAGTGAGGCAAGCAGCACACACCATGTGTGCATCTAAAAGACAGGGACAAATATGGATACATGACAAACTCCTGAAACTCTGCACAGCTCCACCTTTTTCTCTCTAAAGGAGTCACTACACACAATGGGGCCATAAAAACCTGATGAAAACCACAGCTGAATTCACTGGGCCGAAGACCTTGCATTTCCAATGGTCTTCCCCTCTGGAATTCACCCTCAGTGAGAAGATGAGATTGAGAACAAATACTAAAACTATCAGACTGCAATTCAAAGCTGGCAGTGGATCTTCTACATCACTAAGTGCTGAACAGTAGAATGGCCCCAGGAGTGTAATCCTGAATTAAACTACACAAATTCAAGTACCCATAAGCAAAAGATGTATAACTGAAGCCGAGGGAATTAGAACTAGTTCCTTCTCTGGAAGGGACCAGATGCTTTACAGGCATATTGTAGTACCTCTCTACCATGGTGACAGATGCCTTTGTGATTCCTGTAACTGGTGACAATGAGAGTGATAAAGGTATGCTACTTTTATCCCACTGGACTGACAAACATTATCTTTGAACCTCAAAGTCTGGAAAAAGAGAAGGCTGGACACTAGTTCTGTGACAAGCAGACATATAAAGGGCAATGCCATCCATGGAAAAAGAACAACATTTTAAAAGATCCTTTCCCACTACTGCAGAAAAAATGAGGAGTTATTGTGGAAGGGAGAGGACAAAATCCTGTAAATATGGTTTTAACAAGTCCTTGAGGTTGGCCTGTTCCTCCATGTCCTGTCCCAACCATGTATCATACAGCTGTTTGCACACCCACTGATCTGAAGCAATTCCTCACCTCTCACATCCCAAAGGAGGCAAGGCAGGTCAGAAAATTTTAGACTTTAAACAGCAGTTGGAAAATTTTTCCCACAAGTACACATTCCATTTATCCGCCACTGAATCCCACAACCTGTGTGCTTGCCAGGCACATCCCTAGCTCCCTAATACTCATCTAAAGGATGCCCAGGAGCTGGGGTGGATAGAGAGAAGAATGGTTAGCCAGGTTCCTATCCAAATCCTTGCAGCATCTCCTTTAGCCACTGTCAGAGGCAGTCAATTGGACTAGGCAGCCCACGTACCTGACCCGTAGAGCATTTCTCATGCTCTTATGTAATACAGCAACCTCCCCAGGGAAATTCCCACTGGGTCCTCTAACACAAACACTACGCTCACAGGAATGTCTTGCAGGCACGTATTCAAGCCTGCATCCTGATTTTCAAAGTCTAATTGTTTGCCTGACCGCTCCTATACTGCAATTATTCACATAAAACAGAAGCGAAAGAAAAAGTAGAGCCATATTGAAATTTAACATTAACTGAGCAAGTGGAGTTAAACTCTGCCTAGGTAAAGGAGGCAGGACTGCTGAAAAGAGGGAGGAGGGCATTCAGGCAAGGACCAAGGCCAAGCCCTTGTCTGCTGCTGCACTGACACCTCTGTGGTGAGGTCCATGCAGTTACCCCCACTGCAGTAAGAGGGCAACTCTGACAGCAATTCCTCGTTCCTTTGGAAATAAAAAGGGAAAGAACACTGTACACTGGAAAAGAAAAAGGGGAAAATCAAGCAATTAAGAGGCAATGCATGTGAAAGGAGACAAGAGACTGTAATAAAGTTGGGTGGCTCAAATTGTGATCTGACCAGACCTTTGCTGCCAGTGAAGGTCCCACAGTGCTGAGGATGAAGTGACAACACGGCCCCCCCGAGGCACAGCGAGTCTCTATGATGTGAATGATCCCTGCTCAGCACAGCTATGCAGGTTAAGGGCAGCAACACAGAGCAGTCGTGCTGCCAGAGCTGTGCTTCTACTGCTGCTTCTCCGTCTGCAGGGACAGGCAGGCACTGCTGTAATAAGCTATCTTGTCAAAAAGCACTGTTTTGCCAGGACAAGCTATTTCCAGCAGTCCACCCAGGACTGCTCTGCTGTTGCAATGCGTGGGTATAGCTGTATCAGCAGCCTGCTCCTAATGGAGACAGAGCTTCAAGGCTGCTTTCCGCATGGAAAAGGGCAGAACACGGGGCAGACATCTTGCCACTTCACCTCCTCCTAGTCCCAGACCCCGAAATGCAAAGGAACCAGTTTCACAGTCATTTTCTGATGTTTCTGGCAGAAACAGGTCATACTAGGCATATGGCTGTGCAGACACATGGATCAGGATTTCAGGCATTCTCTGACACAGAAAGAGAGCAGAAAGTGTCAGTACAACATTTAATACACGCATGGAACTGCATGGTGCAGGACATTGCTCAGGAAAAAAAAAAACAGTAAGATGGACAGCTGATGTCTTTCAATACAGATTGATTTGAGGAGAATCACAGAGGGCACATCAAAACTGCAGAGTTGTTTTACAGCTGCAAAGAAGAAAAACCAGAGAATTACAAAGCTGCCGGTCTTGCCTATTGCTGGTTAAAATCCACTATTGCAGAGAAGGCAAGAGACTGTTCCTCTGTTTCCATTTGTCTGTGTATTTTGATTTTTTTTAAAAATGCATTCTAGATATGTGCTTTACTGCAAGCTTTACTAACAGCAATTCCACAGATCTAAAAGCTACATTCAACAGGTGGAAGTACAGTATGTCCAACACCTTTTCTCATGCAGACTTGCCCCATCATCTGCCTTATCCAGCCCTACAATCCAACCGCAACAAACAATATGAAGATAAAATTAGCCATGATCTCTGTATTGTATGATCCATCAGAAGTCAGCTATCATCACAGAACAGCTGGAACAATTCGAGGTTAAGCACTTCTCCAACAGCCTACAGTCTTGCTTATATCAGGATTTTCCAAAGCAGACTAGATTGAAACCTTCTGATCTGGGTATTTTAAAAATATTTATGAACAGAGAAGTTACAAACTTAGCTTCCTGCACCCATGAAGAAAAGGAAATAAATACATTATCCCATGTCCTTTACCTTCTATGGTCTTTATGGAAAAATTTCCTCAATAAGTCAAGACACATTAATCTACAGAAGAAGGAGTATTTTGAGATAGAAATGAAAAAAAAAGCAGGTTAACACCTCCCTTTGAATTTTTACAGATCATGCAGATGCTAATACCACACTTACAAGTTCCAAGCATTTCTAGTATTAGAAGAAATACCATTTTTTTTCACCTGGCAGTATTTTGCAGATAACAAAGGGCATCAGCTGAACCACTGCAAAACACTGCCCAAGTGGCACCGAGCAAACTGAGCTGTTCCCTTTCAGGTTGAGACTGGCATTGCCCCAGAGCAGCTGTGGTGCAGGGCCTCCTGCCGACCTCACAAATAGCACCCACAGGTATTTGCTGTCGAGAACTGGTGAGTGTTAAAACAGACTCATCTGGTCAGACAAAATCCCCAGGAAATTTTGAGGCTGGCTCCTAGAAGGGCAATAAGACAACTTTGTAAGTGTAGAATCGAGTAAGATCAAGACTTGGAGAGAAACAGCAGGAAACAAGTGACTGATCCTGCTGGGGGCTAAAGTGCCCTCTAAACTTAACAACTTCCAAAGGATCGGCACCTTGTGAGAAGGGCATCACTTCACAAGATCAACCTCCTCAGCAGGATTTGGGGGTGCTACTATTCTTGGTACTCTCATGGCTTCATGTATAATTTTGTGCAAGTACATTAACCTTGTTGTGGCTGAATTCCCTCTCTGTGCTTTTCTCTCCCTCTCCCTCAAAGAGCTTCCTGATCTTTGGAAAAGTCAATATGGGTTGTAAGATATCTCATTATCACTGGATGAAAAATGGAGGGCACGATTCTGCCATCCCTCCTCATTCAAGCATCCCCAATTCTTTCAGCTGTGTTAGTAAATGCTACATGCCATGAATAAAATGCTACAAGGTAGGACCTTTAGCAGAGGGAAAAAAGGATACTAAATGTCAATGCTAGAAACTTTCCACATCTTAAAGAAGCAAGGAATATTTGAAAATGGAATTATGCATTGAGTACACAATTCTTAAAGATATCTAGAAGTCACATTCCCATTAAAATACTGCAACACACAGAGACAAAAAAAATCGCTCTCTGTTAGAAAGAATGCTCTTCAGGCAATAAAATCAAGGCTCCAACATTAAGCAATGAAAGAATTATGGTTGCTGATGCAAACTTAATTTGGTATCCTTTGCGTATACATTATCATACACTCTAATTTTGTTAACATTTTTTTAAGTGCACTTCTCCTTCACAGCACAGGATGGATGGTGTTGAATTAATAAAGCAAGTATTCAATATTTTGTCTTATCATTGTTCAGGGTACGGCCTTATGGCTTGTTTCCTGCTAACTATTCAAATAGTGCTCTGAAGACAAAATTATTAATTTCCTTATGGGCTTTTCTACAGCACTCATCACTAAAATAAGTGAGGGTTTCACAGCCACTTCACTAATCTTCACCAAATCCCTGAGAGTTGAGGGAACTATTATTCTGCTTTATACATGGGGAGCTTAGGCGCAGATAAATTAAAACCAGACGTACCCACTAATTTAGGAAAGTCTGCCTTAAGATGTCCAGGCCATGATTTTTCAGAATCTTTAACATTATGCAGTGCTTGTATCTTCAAAGTGTGAGTCTCACTGCTTTCAGTCACAGCTATGCTCTTCTGCAAAACAGCCCCTAGGGCTGAAGTTGGGCTTCCAGAAAAATGTGAAACACGCAATTAGCGATTGTCTTTAAAAGCCTGATTGAAGGGACTTAGCATCTCTGAAAAAGCTGTGACAGAAGGAGAGACAGAACCCAGTTCCAACAGAACCCAATTCCAGAGGCCCAGTAGGTAAACAGTGGGCTAACCATCTCCCTACCATCACTGCCCTTCACCACCAAGCTCTTGTACCTATTTCAAGGGACAAGAGTCCAGTTCACAGCAATCCTGGCTTGTACACCTACCTTTACCTACCCTGCACAATTAATGATGCTTAAAGCATGGGGAAATAATGTGTGATTATGGGTGCAAGACTATTACAACATGTAAGGGGATAATGCGTATGACATCAATAGCTTTAATTGCCATACTTCTTAATAATTCTAGAGCTTACTGTTTTATTGCAGACTGTATATGCACTTTTCTTTATTTGTCCCCAAAAAGCAGAAAATACCAGAACCGTAGTATCACATGGCTATCCTCCCACTTACTCAATATGGGTTTTAAGTGTTAAGTTCTATCCCTTAGATTTGAGCAGCTTCTAGGGTAACTGACAGCAATAATTATATTATCCTTACTGATGTGGACAAACACTTGAAAATGGATGACAAATACTCTTACAATGAGAATTTAGAGGTATTTGGGAACAGCAAAAGACAGATGAGTATGACCTTCCCAGTTTACATTCCTTATGATTCTCAAAGGGATCCCAGTCTCCTTGCTAGGACTAACCACTCTCTTTGTCCTTGCTCTCCAACCCCTAATCTCTTTACATCCAGGTAACCGTCTATTCCCTTCCCCCTTTACTCATCCTTTTTACCCCACCAGACCCTGTTATGTCCTCCCAAGCCACTGTCTCTCCTCTCTCCAACACTTATCCCAGTCACAGAATCTCCCTGTTCCAGCCTCTCACATATTCCTCTCCCATGCTTTTTAACACATTAACAGAACCTCCTTCCTCACATCAGGCCCTAGTCCAAACGATCTCTTTACCTTCTCCAGTTTCCTTTTCCAGCCAGTTCCAGTCCTGCATGATCCTCCTAGAGAAAAGGTAGTTCCCCATTTATCCACACAGCCTTACTGGACTATCAACTGGAGTTTCAGCTGTAACTTTTTCTTTAGATACAGGATTTCCCATTCTTGCCCAACATCCACAACTATTAGTCTCACTCCTCCAGTTGTTTTTGAGGCTCTTCATCATGTCAGTCCCAGCACTGCACTCCAACTCCATATTACGTTTCTCTCTTCCAGCCCCATTCTGCCCAGTTCCCTGGCCAATTACCCTAACTTCCCATCTTTTCCTTTACTGAGGTCTAGCTTTCCCTGCTTTTGCACTTTCAGTTTTATTTTCTGCATTACCTCACCTAGCCCACTTGTCTTTTTTCAGCTTTGAAACTTGAGGGTCAGCCAGGATTGGTGCAGCCCTAACAGGTAAGGTCCACCTGAGATCCACTTGTCCTCCATGAGTTCCACATTCACAACACCTAATGCAGACACTATGGCTTTTACCAAGCAAAAGCACAGGCAGAGAGATTCAACTGTAACAAAAAAAAAAAAAAAACAAAAAACGCTAACAGAATCTTCAAAGGATGTATTCCAGTCTTTTTCTCCTTTAGGATTCAAAAACTGATTAAAAATGGATTTGATTTCATGAGCACTAAAGGAATATCCTTGATAAAGGAGACAACCTCTCTGCCTGTTATCAAACCACTGCTCTGAAGCACAAGCTGTTTGGGAAGTCCAAAGTGTTTCTTAAAAAGAGTGGAATAACATGGTTTTCAGCACTTCAAAAAGTTGTTCACTTTATAGAGTATTTGCAAGGAAATTTTGCCAGAAAGTGTTTTGGTAAAATGGTTGAAGTTCTAAGCAGTGGAAAAATGCTTAGAACTTCATCCTTTAGGACATACTACACAGCCTTAAAAACCACCTGCCCTGTCACAGTCCTGCCCTCCTTAGAATAAATCCAATAACTTCTCAGTTTCAACCAAGAGAAGCAAAGCTGGGAAAGAAGCCAGAGACACACTTTGATGCAAATACGGTCAAGAGACTTTACTGGACAAAATCCTCTTTCTTCCATTTTCCTGAAGATGACCTGAAAGTCACCAATGCTAATTCTGCTCATTCTACCTACAGATGCAAGATGCAAGGCATCAGCATTTGTTGTTTTGACTAAAGCAATTAACTAATATTCAGGATTCAGCTGCAGCTTCCATTCAAAAATATACTGCTTAGGGAATTGTGTTTGGCTTGAAGGCAATCCTGTTTCATCTAGGGTAGTGTACAAGATACTCCTTAGTAACAACAAACAAGAATTAAACGTTTTCCTACTTCTGTAGCCCAGCACCTTCCTTTGGGCCTTCAATCACACTAACAAGTGTTTTGTTTCTGTGGGCTGGAGGTTTTTTTAAGATTTCCATCATAATTACATTCGAAATGCTAACTCCTGTTCCCCTGCCTTACCACCACTGCCTTGTTATGCCTCAGCTGCTTTTGCTCATGTCAGCTCATGCACTTGTGAGCACACTCACACATACATGCCCACTTCTGCCACACCAGACCAGCAAAACAACACAGAGCAAATTTCTTTTGCACTTGGCTGTAAACACTTCCTATATTTATGGAAGTTCTGACGCAGACTGTGATATGAACCTTCTGAAAACTTTCTTTTCCTTGGCTGAAAAAAGGGTCACCACATCTACCAGTTCCCTCCCTACAGGTTTTATCCCAAGCCTGGCATAAAAAATCATCAGACTGGGCCCTGTTTAGCCATACAGAACACAGTAATTCCCAATAGGCAACAGGCAATGTGACTTACCCAAAACAGCTCAAGTTTCCCATCTGATCCTCTACCCCAAAGATACCCATGTTGTACTTATAGACCATTACATCACAGATATGCTGCTATGTGCTTCTTTTAGATGCAGCTACACCGAAGACATGCACTCAGAGGAAAAAAAATCTGTTTGGTAACTATTTCCAGTGTTTTTAAAGTCTTAAAAAAAAAACCAAAACAACAACGAAAAAAAACCTTTTAGTTATATTTAAACATGTAGATGATAAATTTGTTAAATAAAGAAATAAGGCCATGCTCTGAACAGACTCACAGCCATTTGGCTGCAGTGATCTGTCTTTGGGTGCCAGCAGCACTCTGCCAGCCCCAGGCAGGAACCTCAACTTTGCTGCAACCTCCAGCCTGGTGTGAGCTGCTGTGTGGCCTGCGTGACTCCAGCCTGCTTAAAACCAAAGCTACCAAGGATCAGAGATGCAGTGTAAACTGCCGTGACACCGTGGCCTTTTTCCTGATCACCAGAAGCACAAGAAGGGCCGCATTTTGTCAGGCTGTGGTATGAGGGTGGGAGGTTAACAAAAGAAGCAGGGGAGAGGGAGAGAGCGGGCACAGGTGGGCCCGTGGATGGCGCCGGTTGCTTCGGAGCTTCCTTAGCTTAGCACCTCGCAGCAAATCTTCCTTTGAACAATTTAGTAAATTAGAAATATGTCTTTCTTCAGAGTTAGTCTGTGCTTCAGAGTAGCAAGTAGCAGGGTGGAGAAAACACTGACATACAGTCTGGAAACTTCCTTTTAGTGGATTTGATACCAAGAAAATACAAAATACAGACCTGCAGAGCTATGTGACTGAACATAAAAAGGAGCAGCTCACTGAGCACTGTAGCTATCTAGAAAACACACATAAAAATTCAGAGAAGAACCGAATGAGAAGCAATAGCACAATTTACTTACAATCTGGAATATCAGCAGGATTTTAGTTTGTTGTTTGTGGGCTGCTGGGGTATATGGTACATTACAGTAGAGCATCAGCACTAATTCTACATGGCAGCTCCTCAGAATACCATCTGCTTCCCCGGTAACTGTTAATATAGTTGTAATTATCTACTTCTAAGCACTTTATTGGGAATATCATTTGCAAATTAATCAACTACAGACCGGTAAAACAAATGACATGCTTGTCTGAAAACAACAGCATTATTTCAAATTATTTTTCTGAGGGTTGGGATTTACCAGCCATAGCCAAAGCTGGAAGCAGGGTGAGGGAAGGTCTATGTTCAGCTTAAAAACACTCATTCTAGCTACATTCACCATGAATTTGTGGGTATATGAACAGATCACTGGTCGTCAGGAGCACCCCCACTTGTAAGTCTCTTTCTCACTGCTCCATACAATCCAAGTTCTTCCAGGACTTTGTTTTCTCTGCCTTGGTATCTTTCTTTGATTCAGGCTACTCCAGCCTCTCTGCCCTTGATCTCTTCTCTTCCTATAGTAGTTTTGCCACTTTTGCAAAGCTCATACATCTTACTACTGGCTTCTATATCATTGCTTACTTTCTTCAGCAAGGAATTTTTAGCTGAGTACTTTATCATCCTATGATAATGTCCAATGGCAGATCTATGATACAAAGTCAGCATGGGATTTGTTCCTCCATATCCCAGTTACATGGTCACCATGCTCACCATGTTGCAAAACTGAAGGCTGCCAAATGCCAGCAAATACCAGGTTGAGCTGCATCTTCCAGTAGAATGAAATAACCTTAATCACTTAAGATGATGTTTGTATGGGGAAATTTTCTTTGATGAAAGATGTCTGTATGGGGAATTTTGAGAACCACACAAAAGCACTGTCCTCACCAAAGTTTCCAATAAGCTATTAGGAAAATGAATTTAGAGGTGCACAATAAGCAACCATGCTGCTATCAGTTTACTCATGCAGATACCATAAATAGCCCTTTCATGATAATGCTGTTGAGCAAGAGATTTTTAAAATCACTTAACTTGTAATTCTTGAAATATTAGAAGCCTTGCAAAGTTAATGCAATATTCTAGCTCAATGAACAAATAATATGTAAGGTTTGCTTTCTGTGGCATGTTTGCAGTGTCCTTTGTTTGACAGTAGGTCTAAGTGAAGCACTGTCAAATGGCAGACAGTGGAGTAAGCTGATCAATAATTGTGGAGTGCCATTTCTATTCATGGTTGAAAGCTCACAAATAAAAGCAAACAGGTTATCTGCTCTGTGATATAAGTGTCCTCAGATCACTGTATTCCAGCATCTCAGCACTTTTCTTATGCTTTTCCCATCAGTGCCTCTATCATCTATTAATGCAATGATCAAGGTTAAAAGCAAAAAGAAGGTACATTGTTTGGGGAGAAAAATTAAATTAATTTCTTGAGAGTGATAACTTCTGTGTATTGCTTCAGTATGCATAGAACCAGTTCCTCAAGCAGAAATCCCGTTTTTTTTTACTTTAGAAATATGGATCTATTTTATGTTTCTTCAGCTGTACACTATTCAAGGACCCAAATGTAACTTTATTAAATAACAGTTCAAAGTAATAAGAGTTTACGTTCTTTAAAAAATTGAAGTCCTTGAACAGAAACCCACTCAAGAATTGAAGCAGCAGACAAACAACTCAGCTGGTAAACCTCTGCAGCTAAAAGGGTTTCTCTTCCTTCTCACTGCTGTTCAAGTGAGCAAGAGTTGTCACCGATCATCAAGGCTGAACAGCTACTACTAACTGCTACTTTTGTGCATGATGAACCTTTTCTTAAGGGTTACAGATACTTGACTCCAACAGTAGGCATTTCATAGTGACTGTAATAAAATGGTATTTCTACCTGTGGCAGTCCAATCATAATGAACTGGAACTTTGTGTATGATTCATCACCTCTGCTTTTACTATTTCATTTAACTTCATAAAATAGTCTGGAAAATTGGTGTGAAACTCCATCCAAACCTTTCAAAATTTTACATTGTTTTACAGACATACTTATAAAATAGAAGCATTTGATTTTATTCATAGAAGGTTATGTTCTTTAATAGTATGATAAACACCTTGAGAAAATCTAATTGTTTTTTAGCAAATCATGCAGCCTCTTTTGTAGATAGCAGGTTTCTGTGAATGTCAGCTAAACCAAAATTTTTGCCAGAACCACGAATACTGCTGGAAAATAACATTTGTAAGTCAAAGACTTCTGTGCAGAAGTCTAAGTCACACCTTATGCCCCACTTACATATGAAATCTTCAGCTCATTACGTGAGAATTACCAACCTCAGTGATATCTCTATTTCTTGCACTAAATATGTCTTCCCAACTACTGTGCATCACAACCTTCTTTTCTCTCATCCTAAATGAACTTCACTACTTATTACATCCTCACTTCTCCTCTATTTAGTGCTGTGCTGAGGCATTATACAGCACTGCATGCCAGCAAGCAATTCTTGACCTTCTTTCTCACCCAAAGTAGCACAACGGTTAGGAAAACACCTCCCTAGGGAGTCAAAATTTCACACAAACTTAGCAATTCTTTTTCTGATGTATTTAATCATAGGAAGCAGGTCATTTAATAATCTAAATGTGGTTCTCAGGCAACTCAACTTCAAAAATTCTAATTAAAATTTTCAACTTAAATGAGCATTGGAAAGAAAGGAAAGGGTGGCCCCATTTTCTTGTATTTCTAAAGCATCAATAAAAATAAACAAGCAAAAGAAATTGGAAGAAATGTGAGAACACTGGAGATCTGACACCAGCCCAGCAGAACAATTCAGAGCTAAGATAAATGCTCTAACCTTAATGCACCTTCACAGTGCCTAGTCATCTGCAGAGATCTTTGAACAATTAATGCTTCTGCATAACAAGTGAACAGAAATACCTTGAGTGCAAATTAAAGTTGCAAGGGCAGCTTGAGCTCAGAGTGCTTGGGGTTTTGTCCACTGAACATTTCTCTTTAAGATCCCTCCCGTGCAGGGTTAATTTTGCAGGGGAATGTAAAGGTGTGCTGAATTGAACATCCTGGGGCACAGCCCATAGAAGGTGCAGGGAGGACGGCAGATTGTCCGGTCTGCCTTGGCCGATCCACCTTGTGCCCATCTCCTTACCTTCTGCTCGTGAAAAGCACCGTTGTGAACTGGGATTTGCCACAATGAGCTCACAGGAGTTCAGGTGGCAGAAAGAGGCACTTCATTTACAAGCTGAACTCGAATCAGTTCTGAAAAATCCTCCTACTAGTTTTCTCTAATATTTCTTTGCTAGTAGCAGGGCTCTTTTGCTGCATAGGACATCTCTTCTGTTCTCTTGAGCTTCTGCTAACTTTACAGCAATCCCTTGAAGGCTCGCTGAGGTTGCTCTCTGTGAAACGACATATTCTGTGTGGGCACAGACATCTTTGCTAGCTCTCACACTGCATCTTACTCATTTCCTTGCTCCACTGTGGTTCTAGCCTTCTTTCAGATTAAGTGCAATTTCCATCTCTTTAACTAGACATATTGGTGTTATTACCATTGCAGTCCTATTGATTGCAATGCTGCACTTAGCATCACTGTTCCAATTTTATCATCCTTAGTCATTCTTGCATGACTGTGTATTTATGTATGAGTTCTATTATTTAAATTACCATATAACATTAGAAAGGAAGCATGACAGAATTAAAACAAACTGAAAAGCACAAAAGAATGATACCAACATGCTGAAAATAATGCCCTCCTTTTCTTGGATACATCAGCACTCAGTTATTTTGATTTCTCTTTCAGGAAATGCTCTTATTGGTTACTTTAAGACATTATAACCATAAAACAATGTAATCAACCTTGAAACAGGGAAGTGGTTATTTTTAAGTTTCATATTTTGCTCTACAGTACAATACATAAAGGCAAAGAAAACATTCTGAGTACATGTATCTGTAAAGTACTACAAAGACTTGTGACAGCCAGTATTTACCAGTGACAGAGTGAAACAAACACTGATAAAAACAAAAAATACTTGTTTCTGCCACTAACTAAGAAATTATGAACTTAGAGTCTGAAGAAATAGTCTAGAACTTCTGTGGACTCTGCAAAAGATAGCAATAATGTGTCATGACATCAGACTCCATCACCCCATTAGATATTTCATGTACAATACAGGGGAGCAAAGACAATCCCTACTTTGAGCCAGAGGCCAGAGGTTTCATCCAATACTCAAAGTACAACAAAACAGATTTTTTTAAATTTGTGACATGTCAGCTAAGCCTACTCCCACCTTTGCCTGAAGTCTCTCTCTACACCATTCTCATTTGTCCTTTTACAATAAAATTTCAAAACTACATTTCACAAAATGCTGACTGGATCTTTCCAGGACCCCCAGTTCTGACATGGTTGCTACTACTTTTTAATTGCCCTGCAAAGCTGAACAAAAAGCTTATGATAGTCTTAAAGACTCACAGGTTTCTTGACCAGCTTGAATTACAGTACCTGTGTTCCTCACAGAATTCTCTCAGTAGAGCTCATGATGAACCAAGCAGAGACTACTCCTGTTCCTGTAACATAGTACACTCATAATTCCTTGACTCCATTGAAAATACATACTCAGCTTTCCCCTGAGGCCCACAGAGACTTATCTTAAAACAGTGCCAGTCATTCAAAGAAGAGGCAGAAATACTTTGCCTTTTGGAAAAAAAAAATTCATCAAATGGTCATTGAATATTTGGTCATCCAAATAAGAACATGCAGATATGGCACACAAAAAATTTAGTAACTGCTGTAATCAATAAGCAGATCATTCAGCAAATACACTCTCATCAATTAAGAGAAGGCAGTGTTATTTCTTAAGACAGATGCAAAATGACAGTCACAAGTCCTTACTTCCTGTTGACATCTTGATCCAAGCTGCATAAAAATAGTATGTCTCATCTCTTTTAAACAAACAAAAACTCCACTTATGATCAGTAGGTGGTCTGACAGCATTTTAATTTTAATGAAAAATGTGCTTTCACAGCCAACAAGGCCAACCAAAGTCAGTCCATGAGGGGTCTCAAGACTGGCTTTTGCTTAAAGCCCTGCCATTCATTTCAGTGTGGACGGTTACAAAGCTTTTGCACATTATTGCTTAATGCTCACAGCAGGGCTGGGGCCTAACAAATGCTTGGGCTTTCCATTTACAGCCAGAAGGGAGACAACAGATCAGACTTTTTAAGCTGTAATTCAGGGTCTTGTAAGCCACCAAGATATGTGAACTGGAAAGAGAAACTGCGATGTCGAGAAGGTTAATTATCAGTTGCCTGTGTATTTAGAAGTTGTTACTCACCAAAACCTGACAGTCAACATTTAAACCACCACAAAAAGAAATAATGAATATATGTATAACTACAGAAGTATAAGAGATCAGACCCTGCTCCTCATGCTGTCTACCACTCTACTCATTTTCTTTCTGAAAGCACATGTTTTTCACAGAACCATAAGGAACTACCAGTTCAAAGCATCTTCACCATGCTACAATAAAAAGCCTAAACAGTCATCCAGTGGCTTACTCAGCCTCTCCTAGCATCTACCGCATCCTTGTAGTGCTCTTCCCCTGAATGGGGGCCAGCAGTGCCTTGGGACATTTGGCATAAAGCTCGTCCAGACAGGCCACACACCTCTGCAGAGGCAGTTCGTATCTGCCTCTGGGCATGAAGAGTTATGAGCTGCCCACACCCATGCACATCCCATCAACCCTGCCCAAGCTTACCACGACCATGTGTGGGCCAGCTGCAACTAGTGGAAAAGACAATACAACACCTTATTCCACCACTGTCAGCTTTGGAGAGGAAGGCTGGTTCTGACGAAGAGACAAAATGTCCTCAGCGAAAACATGTTTCAGCCCTCACTCATATCTGTAAACTTACCCTTTCGATTCCCTCCAGGCAAAACAAAACAGAACAAAGCAACTCCTAACTCCCCCAAAAAGAAAGGGAATCATAATCCCAGTTTTTAACTGGTTTTTTGGTTTTGTTTTTTTTTAAATCAAACAGCTCAACAGGGAGAGCCTTTCAAAATGGAAGAGACACACTCAGGAGTGGAATTCAAACTGATCTAACCTAGATGTTCCTGACAGACCAAAATCTGGCCTGACATAGGAATGATGTAGGTTCAGCATTTAATAGTTTGGTAAATCAGAAAGACAGGAAAGAGCTGATCCATATAATCCAATGAATGTCAGGATCAGGATTTAAAACTCAGTTCAGCACATAACTAAAAGACAATGTAATGGCAGAAGCAGCAGAGAAGTATGTTCTGCACAAAGCTAGTACAGGTAGCACCTTAGCTGTGTAATTATCCTCTAACCTAATCATACTCTGAGAGATTCCTCAAAAAATAAAGCACATGAGAACTACAGAGGGTGTTCACTAGTTTATGACATAAGGTGCTCACTAGTTTATGACATAAACAGGACAAGAATCTGCAGGTACAGTGCAGGACAAGCTGTCCAGGTCTCGCCTTGATTTTAAAAAGACATTCAAGTCTGCGCAATACACAGCAAGGTTAGTTAATAAAAATATATCTCATCATACAGTAGGTCAAAATGACCAATGTATGACAAAACAGATTTGATAAACTGAGTTAGTAATCTTCACAAAGTTAATTTGGCATTCATAACAACTCAGAATTCATATTTGCACTACCTGATGGAGGGCAGTTCGTATTATTATTATTATTATTAACAAACAACCAACAACTGATTCAGCCTCCAAGTCAATTCTATTTACAGTCTGCCATTCCATTATAGCAAAGCAGCACTGGCAGAGACACAAGAAAATACTTCATCTTCATAAAGATAATTTTTTACATACAAGCACAGACAGGCAAACACAAACACCTTTTTTTTAATAAAGGTAGGAGGTACTACAAATTAAAGAAAGATTGGACAGCTAAAATGGAGAATTATATAGTTTTACACTAATTCAGACTGGATATCAAAGTCCAGTACAAGTACAGTCTAGACATTGAAGAAAATGGACTCCATGCCATCCTATCCTCATCCAACACAGCAGAAGTCCACATGAAGTTGTTTTCTGGGATATCTGCAGACATCTAATAGCAGACTACGACATAAAGTATTTTCCTATAAAGGTAAGACACTGGATTTTCTATCCACAACCTTTTAACACGTTAATAAGACAGCAGGTACTGAAGTAGGAGAAAATGCGCAATGGGATCCAATTCCATAACCTTTCACTAGTTAGTCATATTGCATGCCATCCAGAATCTTCCCAGAGGAAGGTTAACACTCCAAGAGTCCAATTAGTTAAGGAAATATGCTTAAGTTGCATGTTACCAATGAAACACAGCTACTTTCATTGCATTGACAGTAGCTAGAAGGGTAGTACTTTTATGACATATGCATAGCATATGCAGCTGTTAAGATTCAGTAAAGCACTTGGGTTTGTTTTTTCTTTTACAAGAACCACAAACCAAAATCCACTAATAAAAGAGTAAAATTTAAAATTTAATATTAGTCTTATTCACAACTGTAACTTGGAGGCTCCAACAACTCTTCTTCAGCAGGGAATCAATTCAGGATTTACGCAAGCGATGGTTTTGGCAAACCCTCACAGAGTACAGTGTACTGAAGGTACTCTTCACAGACTATCAGGCGATCATGATGCCCTTGGGAGTCTCTCTAATTAACAATAAACTGCTTTTACAATTGAAAATGCACCCTCAAAGCCTGGTGACAGTATGGATACGTCAATTCCTGATCCACATGCTTCATTGTATGCAATGTCTTTGGAAATCAAGGGCAACAACAACCTCGAAAATATTTTTCAACATTTGGACTGTTGCCACCAAATCAATAATGGTGGAACAAAATGAATTACAAGATTCCACAGCTTCAATCACAGAAGAAGTAGAGAGTAAGCCAAAAAGAGAAACCACAACTTGCATTGAGAGACTAGTTGGACAGAATTGTATGTAGACTTGGATCTAATTAAATGAGACTAAGGACAAAAGGGAGGCAAAATCATTTGATAGCCTGCATGGAATTGGTCAACACAAAAGAGTACTCAGCTCCTGAAATATTTAAGTAATTTCTCTTGATGGAGCCAGAGGATTTACACAACCTCCATGCCTGAAGGACAGGCAATGAATGACACAAGCAACGGAGAACGCTTAACTCTCAAGATTATTACAATTTTCTTGAAAAGCTTTTCCACAGAACTCATGTTTTCAATGCTTAAGGAAAACATGTTCGGAATCATTCAGGGAAGATTCAAATTGGAGAAGGCTGTGAAATACCTATGTGAAACAGCAGTTTTCTCAAAAAAAGAAATTATGTGCACTGCTTTGATATGTCTGCACTAAATATTTCTGCCTTGTCAAGCCTCAGCTTCGTCAGCAGCCAGCTTCTCTTACTTGCTCTCCACTAGCTTCCCCCTTCAGCAACAACAAGCATGGAATAAGAAAGAATACCATATTGGACAGCAGCATGTTTGGCTCAGGTCAGAGGGGAGCAGCCCACATGCTGGAGATCCTCTGGGGAGCAAGAAACTCGTACAGATCACGGTGTTGTCCAGCAGAGAACTAGATAGCTTCCTCTTTTCACAGACACAGCCTTAAAAAAGATCAATCCAGCAAAATGGATTTATGAAATGGCTGAATTTGTTTTCCAACTATCTTTAACCCATCCCTAGAACTACATACTCCAACTTGCATTCCATGGTCAGCTTTAGCATCAGCTAGGTTTTTAAAATACTGCATTTTTCTGGTTCTCTCTAAAACTTTTAAAGTGGTGATGTTGAGGATAGAGTGCTAATTTTACCATTGATGCTGCTACAGTAACCAAACCTATGTCTGGAATAAGGAAGCCCAGCATTACTACTGACCTGATCCCCTGTGGGAATGATGACTTGTGCTTACACCTGTATGACTACTGGGTACACTAGAGAACATTACATTAAACTTTCATGGCTGGTGCTTAGGGCAAAGAAACCGCAGCAAGCTACAATACAATCTGCTGCTTTTTCATAAATGCACTGGGAGCCAGGCAAGCTCATTACCACTTACAAACACAGTCTCAAAATGCATATAAGTTATACTGGGCCATTTGAAACACACTTCCAACGACAACAGACAGGAACAGTAATTTTAACCTTGCATTACTGAGTCGTGATTTCCAAACATGATTTGCCATCTTCTGCTTCCATCTTTTTCCTACAAAAAGAATAAACTTTCCAAATAAGGTTGATAGCTTTAAAATCAAAAGTAACAAGCAAAATAGTACTAGTAGACGAAACTAAATGCGTGACTGTCCAAATATCCTTTACTCTTTACAAATGCATTCATTAAAGGATACAGCTAGCTCTAATACAGGAAATTATAGATCTTCTGTAAGAAATGTATGTCAGGTGCTAAAAGCATTTAAATTCTATCTTTTTCCAATTCATGAAGCTCACTGTAGCACTGTATTGTTGCATTATTAGATTTATGCATTTAGCAAGCAAGCATATTATAAGAGTGGTTGTAAGTAATTACTCTTTTCTAACAGCAGGAAACACAGTATTGTCCATGCGATGTCATTTTTATGAGAAAAATAGTCAGTTTTTTAAAAGAGACTTCAATGCTTATAAAATATCCAAATATCTCATTTATTAATAAACCATGCTCCTAACTTGTGGGAAGAGTAAGGCAGACAGACACTGAAGGTAAGTGACAGAACTCATTCATTACAGCATATTGACTGTCATCCAGAAAAGCTTATTTATGTACTGACATCACATTCATTTGGGGATTATATCTTGTAGGACACATTTTTTAATGAGATTTTGCAAACTAGGCAATTCAAAGGTAGTTTCTTATTCTTTGTAACTATTTGGTTTGTCCTCTTGAAATGGTCACCATATATGGTATGTTCTGTCAGGAAATCATGGTGATGGAACATTTGATTAGTCTAATTGCTTAATGGTTATACCAGTATGCTAAACTTTCCATGTGGAGTCTTGCAGAGAATGTTCTCAACCCCAAAATCCTTCTTTCAGGACATCTACTGAATGCTCCTTCTTGGAAGTGTCTCTCTGCACTGAGAATGCTGGCACTCACTACACAGAGCTCTGAACTTAGTAGGTGGCTCTAGTGTTTCTTTAGACAGTTTCATACAGATCAGCAAGAGCTTTTGCAAACCCACAACAGAAAGGTATCTGAGATACAGCTTCACATGTACTGTACGAACCTAAGTACCTAATCCATCTGCTTCTCACATTCCTGACTCTCTGCAAACACTTTAAAGATGGTACCATCAATCTACAATGCTCTTTTTACTCACTGTACAAACAAAGCTAAATAAACTTCATGAGTTACCTGTATTTTGCATGGTGTAACTAGATCCCAGAGAAATTTTTATAAATTTTCTAGTTTAATTACAAAGTTTAAACCCAGTTACTAATACAATGGCACTTGCGGTATTTGAAACGCAGGAAGGGACTTCCTTCAATTATGGACAAAATAACGTCTAGGTCTATTTAAACCCTTGCTCACATCTGTCATGCAAGAACCCCACTAGACGTAAGCACATTATGCAAGCATGTGAGGACTGAGTGTACCCAGGCTTGCCTCTCCAGGACATTGCACTTTATCAGCTCCTTAGCAGCGTAACACAAAATTGTGCAGAACTGCAGCCCTGTGGCGCTTATCACTCAGCACTACAAATTCTGAACTCTACGGAAACTCTGCTGTGATTTCAACCAGCTGATCACTGAATCCAATGAGCAGATCCTAAAGTCTGTAAAGTCTACTGTGGTCTGCTGGAATGGAAGTTACCACCAACATATGGCATGATTATTAGCATTTTACACAAAAAAATTCCTCAGGAGACAACTGAGTAAATGTTTCTTTTTTTCATTTAATTATCTGATCCTCATTTGATTCACTCTCCTGTCACCAGTGAAGAGCAGCATAAAAATAAGACATCCTAGAAACAACCCCGTTGGCAAGGCTAAAGAGCAGCTAAAAGAAGATTAAAAAGTTGTGTATTATGACACTCTGCTTTTACAGATGCTGCTGAAATGCTATTGCTAAATACCTGGACAGTTTATAAATAAACGCTTCCAAAAGTCTATTTTACACAATCACAAAATAAATTAAACTACCCGAAATTCATGCTGCTAATTAAAATAGTCCCTGTAGGAGGGCAAAGTAGCTACAAGGCTGAGGTAAACACGATGCTTTTTTATTGAACAGCAGCTGATTCATTTTATACCTTATCTATATATTTGCTAGTGTCATCAAAACCTGATAAAACCCACAATTTTGTACTCATCAGTTAAAGACTCCAAACAGATACTAGCCCATGTCTTTTAGGACACCAGTAAGCTCTCTCTCTTGCTTTTATAGAAAGCCAGTAGCACTACACTTCCATGCTAAAAAAAAATCTGCCAGCATAGGAAACTAAAACTAAGACATATGCAGTCCTTTATGTATCTGGACCAGAACATTTTATGCCAATCATAAAATCAGAATTATAAGAGTTATGAGACACCCAGAAGGGCCTATAAAGGGTTAAATGGTCATTATATTACATGGTTTCCTAATAGAAAAGTGGTGTTCATGACAGAAATAAACTGAGTACTTACCATGGTGCCAGGAGCAAGTCACTTAAAAGTCACTTTTATTCAGAAATGATCATTTAAATTGTAATAGATGATACAGTTTCATTTTAACCAGCTGCTCAAGATAAATTTTTTCCCTGACAATACAACTCAGAAAAAAACTCAATACTTAACATCTGAGTCACCTAAAAAGTCAATCTAAATACACCTCATGACAAGTGACAACCTTGTCATGGTTGGTTACCCAACTTGTATCACAACCTTATGAGTTTATGGACACCCATGAACTGATTGAGCTTACCTGGCCTAAAAAATGAGCTATGGATACAGAGAGCTCTCTTTTTGGTTCCTTTATAGCAAGAACCAAAGTGCAAATTTAAAATCTGGACCATGCAGACCTCCCCACCTTGCATTGGCAGTCAGCACGCAAGGCACTGGTGCATTTCAAGGTCATGCAAGTACAAGGTCTCATTAGATACAACACCTTTAATAACGCAGCAGCAAGCCACTCTCAAGATTGTCTTTTACCCTATATTCCAAATAGCAATTGAGAGCAGTCACAATGTCCTTGCTTCCTCTTGGGTGAGCAAAATGAATTGGACCCAGGGAAGGTTTCTCCAGCGTAGACTCCCCGACTACAAAATTTTTTTACTGATGCTTTTTTACTGTAACCTAGGGCTCAGCTTTTCCACAATAACTTAATTATTTCATTTCCCTTTCTTCTCTGGACAGAAGTATTTATCAGACTAACTTCTGCCAGGGAGGTTGCAGTCTGCTCACAGGTCCTTATTTTTTTAAAGAGATGAATGGAGTGCACCAACACTTGTAGCAGTGGTGGCTGCTTAGTAAACCATAAAACAATTGTGCAGGAGAATCTCCCATTACTTTTTCATGCCTGCAATGTGATGCAAGGATGTCACCATTCTTCTTTCCTCTTGCTCACTTACTGGCTTATTTGCAGAAGTCAGTGGTTTCCTCTCCCTCCCTCTGGGCTGCCCCTTCTCTTGGCTCCACTGGCTGACAGAGAACCTCAGGATGCACCTGCCCTAATTTAGTTGGCTGCTGGAGTGACTACCCCAGCCTCTGGTACACTGCCTGTCATGGGCAGTTTCAGTATCCAAAATCTTCCTTAAGAGAGGGGCTCTAGCACAACGGTGAATTGATTCTGGTGAGCTCATGTAGTATGTTTATGTTATGGATCAAACCAGATGACCAACAATGGTCCTTCCAGGCACTACCATCACAGACCTACATGCAAATTTTCCTCTGAACCTAACTCCCATGTGCTTGCACACTTCAAGGAGAGGTAGAACCAAACCTTCAATGAAGAGATGACAGTGCCAGCAACCTGCAGCATTTTATCAACACAAATTTTGTCCTTATCCTTTGCTGAATTCCTTTAACAAGCAGAAATTCCTGTGGATGAGCAGTGGAGGTGAAATGGCTCCCTGACAATGGGTCTGGTGTACTAAAACCCAGCACCAGAAACACTAACTGTTCCAGTAACACTGAGCCAGCCCTCTCCACATCTCCAGCTTTCCACAGCCAGGCCCAGACTGCACCTCACTTCCTGATATTCACTTACATCCTATCAGCTCTGGAGTGACGCCAAGGTTCTCCTAAATAATAAAGAGCAACCAGAAGTTAGAAATAGAAAATTTATAAAGTTCAGCAGCTGGATCACATTACCTGTTAAGCAGTCCCCAAGCCAACACAAGAGACTGCTTCTAGTAACCTTTCTATGGTCAGCTCACTCATGTAAAGATTTACTCCACTCAGAAGCAGGTGATCAAATGATGTTTCCCTCTATGCTGCAATGGTGGTGCAATAATCATGAATAAAGAAGTGGCTGTCTTACTTCAGGATAGATCACATAAAAAGGACTGGCATCATGGGAACAGAGACGGTGGTGTTGCATGACATGGAGACTACTAATTTCAGGACCTTTTGGAATGTGACATTTCTCTACAGTACACCGAGTCCATATCGTCCCAATGCCACATCATGCAACATCCTTTAGCTTTACATCTCCATGGTTCAGCTGCCATAGTGGAAACATATGTGTGATTTTGAGTAGGGTGTGATTTTAAATTATGCGAAGGCAGTCCTTATGTAAAATTTTCAGTGCATCTTCAGAAACTCTGTTTTACACCCACGTTTTAACTGTGACCATTTATTCCAGTGGTGCAAACAGCAGAGTGTGAGACAAGGGTGCAGTGCTGCCCACACCACTTGTACTATTCAGCTCGTGCAGGCCAGCCATGAGGCATCTGGAGAAACCTATGCAGCCAACCTCAGGGCATCAAAAGGTACTTGACCAAACACAGGAGGAGGTGTTTTAGGGGCAATGCTTGTCCAGTCAAACTATGGCAGGCACTGCTTGGCCAGTAGGCCACAGATGATCAGCAGTTCACCACAAGGATACTCCAGGCACACAGGTGGAAGCATGGCTGGGTCTCAGTCCTATAAACCAGCAAAAAGAACCTCCCTCAAGTTAAAACACATGGTTACAGCAAATCTGAAAGGGACAGAAGCTTTAGCACTCACCAATGTGATCACAGATTTTGCTAGAAAAGTCTTGTGTGTCTTTTCTCAGTCAAAATCCCTCTAAAATCTTGTGGCCAGAAGGTTATGTAGTGAAGGTATGCTGAGTTACAGACAAGCTTTTGGACAACAGAGAGCACATGTGGAAGTCATGCATTGTCTGTCTTCCATTTCAGACTGCACTGCACTCACAGCAAACCATTTTAAGGAGGTGTCACTTTACCAGAAATCTATGGGATGGTGATTGCCCCAATTAATCTTCCTGACTCTAGCATAGATTAACTTTTAAGATCAGTTCTCAATATAGGCAATTACGTTCACCAATTAGGCAGTAACACACAACAGTGCATTTCTGAGCAGTTAGAGTACAGACCACTACTACAAAGTACAGTCCTTCAGGACAATCAATTGCAACTGAACTATGAGCACAATTATCTTTTGCTTGATACTTATTATTACTCCTATTAAACAGAGTTTTTAAATACAAATAAAGAAGTCAGCTATACCTGTACATTGATCAGACTTTGGGACTCATTCAGAGAAAAAGCCATCTTAGCCTTATCCTTAACTGTGGTATTGCAAAGATGAACATTACAGAACCAGTGTTTTGCCTGAAAAACAAACTATGACAAGAAGCTATTATTGGTAGACATAAGAACTACACCAAGAAGCATATTATTGGTAGACATGTCCTATCACTGACACCCAAAAGGAAAGCTCAAATAAATTTTGTGAATCCACATCATAAAGACATCAAAAACACCCAGCTCATGTTCCCATACATGAAATCCATTTAGCTTTATCTCTACAGACTATCACAGCTGTACTTCTAAGCCCTGGTACAAAATTTACTTCCCAAAATACATCCCAATATTGACCACTCAGATTTAAGTGGCCTTTGAGGAATTCTGAGAATGGGATAATAGCTACATTTTCACTCTCTATATGTGACAGGAGGCAATCAGACCATCTCTCACTCCACATCCCCACCAAACCATACCAGCAGGACACAGCCAAGCCACCACACATTTCCTAACCCATCCTAAGGCTTGCCATTTCTGACACTGGACTTTGGAAAGCAACAGCTCAAAAAACATGTTAGGGGGATCTCCCTAATAAGAAGATGAGGGAGGAAAAAAAGGAAAATATACAGAGATGCAAATTGCAGTGCCTTCTTTACTTTTCTGCCTTTTTTTTTTCTTCAGCTGGTGCAGGAATCTGCATAAACAGGAGTCAGTATACCATGATGCTCAGCAGCCTGATTATCTTTATAAAACCTTCTCTCCTCTTTAGCACTGAATCCTCATATTAAAAATAATGTTCCTATGCTTAGCCTTTTTATTTTTAGTGTACTAGAAGCACATAATCTGTGAGCTGTATGTATATTCAATAGCACTGTCAAATAAATTATTATGGCATGTGTACTTTTCCCTCCTTTTCTGATTTATAATGGATTTTAGCATTGTTAAAACTGCAGTTAGTCTGTCTATAGTCTCGTAATTCTTCTCTCAGTCAAATGAAACTACAGTCTTGCAATTTTTAAACCAAATTACTACTAAAATGTGTAGAAATAGAAATTATAATAAGACTTCTATGTTACAAACATTTTAGCTCAGAAATATCTGGAGTCAGTCTCTGAATAGGATTAGCTTCTGCATATTTTCTTTTAATTTTACATATAAATGAAATAGGGGATCTCTCATCATAATTAAATTTCAACTATTCAAGATTATGACTGTGAAAGTACTCTACATGCACATCTACACAGATTACTCAGAAGTCAGTAGATTCTATAGCCTACAAACAGAAGATGCCAACCTTAAAGTCTACAAGTTTTCAAACCCTGATTTTCAGAAAAGCTAAAATACAAGCAAGGCATCTGCTGGGCTGGGGAGAAACTCAGAACACAAACTTCAAAGGCTCAGGATTATGCACATTGCATGTCAGCAGGTAAACTAAAAGTATGCTGTGTTTTGATGGATTTTCAGATCATTAAATTAATGATGATGATCTGACTGATTAGGATAAGCAAGACTTAGGATTTTTCCTGCATCACTAAGGTCAGTAATAGATCTGCCACTGATTTTAATGAGATGAGGACTACGCCACTGATGAACTGCAATAAATGAAGGCAAGCCCATCAGAGTGGAAAGACACAAGAACAGAAGCTTGAGTGGAACAAAAGGATTGAAAGATAAATTGAGAGCAAAATCAGAAGCAACATGTCACCAATGCCATTAGTTGTCACCAATCTGCCCTGCAGATAACCAAAACAGTTCTTCATCTCAGCACAGCACTTCAGATTTGCCTTTCTGGTCATATGGTTAAACATTAAAAGACACAGATTTTCATCATGATAGTACATACCTGATTACTTGGACACTCTATTACAGTTAAGATGGCTTTATTTCATTCCTCCTAAATCTAATTCCTAGTCTCTCTCTTTTTCTCTGTGTACGTATCTTATACAAAACAACCCCAAACAACCTAAAAGCCAGATAATTCCTTCTGCCCTCACACATATAAACTCCAAAAATGCTTCATGCATTCAAGTCCCAGAAGCTTCAAGGACTGCACCTCCATGATTACCTTTCATGACAACCTTGCCCAGCACTGGATCCAGATGTTTTTCTACTGTATCTGCTACTGTTTGCAGCTAACAAACCAGTCTTGTATAATGCACAATTTATCACAAATTACTGTCGAAATGGAAATACAGCAATAAAACTAGGATTACTGCTCCTGTCTCACACAGATAGTACTCACCAGAACAGAGACTGTTGTACCTAAGTTTAAGTGTCTGTCTCTGTAGTTCTAATTATTCAAGCTTCTGCTGTCATCAGCAATGGGAAAGGTTCTAATAAAATTTCCACCCCTGAAAGTTATTCATTAGCTTGAATTTCACCTTCTAGCAAGTTCTGGGCTTAGCAAAAGGCAGATGGCACCAATCCAAACAAACAGCAGTGCGAGAAAGAAGCTTTGGTTTAGCTGAGCAAAACATGGTTGTAAAGATACCTCCTTGTCCAAAAGGTGCATGTTAGGCAATCTCCTACAAAGATCCCACTCTCTGCAGCAAACCATTTTCACCCAGATTGGGAAGTGCCCCTGTAGGAGAATCCTGCCCAGTACATGATATATTTGCATCTAATAATAGTTACAGTGCCAAACTGTGAGCTCCAACCACGGCAACTCCCATATTGTGACAAGGAAATAAAGTTCCCTATTATGGAAATCCTATATTGTATTTAATTATGTAATTATATTTTATTGTATTAGTGAGTGGTTGGGCACAGTAGCAACTGCTGGGATTTCTGCAAATTAGGAGCACAGAATTCATTCATTCCAACAGCTGATTATTTTTTATAATTTGTAGCAGTTTCACATTCACCTNCTACGGGGTTTTTCCTAAGCTATGAAAATAATTCTATTTTTGGCTTATTTCTCTTAAACACTCCCCAGCAACAGTGATCTCCACTCTTGACACCAAAATTCACAGGCACACAAAGAATCTCATCTTAGCAGAGTCACCAGGCCAAATTAAACCTTAGCATACACTCTAATAATTTATGCAAATGCGGGGTGGTGATGTTTACATCTAAGTTCAATTGACCCCTACCAAACCACCACACCTGGGGTTTTGTTTCATGTTTTGCACCAAGTCAAGTGTCCATTGCACTGCAAAGTGCTTGAATTCAGTGCCTGCACTCAGCAGAACATATACAATTTCTAAGCATCAAACACAAACTCCTACTGAACAAAATGGTATTACATCTCCATGCCCTAATGGCTGGCAAGTAGCACACGTACCATCCTCCCTTTTAGCCTGGGGCAGGCTTTTCCTGAAAGTCCCTGACCTGAGCTTACACCTAGCAATGAGATGGGGAAGGAATGAAGGCAGAGATGAGCAGTTACCCTCCCTGCTGCTTTCTCTTCTGGCCAGCACTGACATGGCAGGAATGGGAAATTCATTTCAGCCAAGAATTTTTCAGTAGCAGGGCACATGGAAAGACAGAGATGTGAGGGTTGCTTGAATCAAGGAAGCAAAATGGAAACTAGATCTGTGACGCACAACCTACAGTAAATATACACAGCACCACTTTATTCCACTTACAGAAAAACTTCCTCTGATATCAGGGACACACAGAGATGCTTCAGGACTACAGGACAGCTACAGAAATATGATATTATAATAAGCATGAATACATGTATATACCTACAAAACAAAATAGTGACTTGGTAAAACAAAAAAACCAGTAAATAATCTTTTACTCAATCTCTTTTTTCATGCCTTATGATACAGTCTGTGTAGTCCTGAACTCCAAAAACAAAAAATGAGATGTGTAATTGTTTACAAGATATAACATGTAGAGTCCTTCCTTTTCCTGAAATTCTTCATGAATGTGAACAGAAGCAGAGGGATGCAGTGAAATAGGGCTTCATAGGAAAAGTGTATCTTCACAATGAGAGACACTGACCAGCTAAAGATCATGACCAACATCTTCAGCATGGAAATGAATAGAACACTCCTAAATGCTCAGAAGCTGTGAAATCCTGGCAGCTAGTTATGTATGTGCTTCAGTGTGGCTACACTGGCTTATTTTAGTCACCCACCATCTTTACCTTAGAGACCTTCCAAACATACTGTGTTTGGCCCTGTGCTCATTTGCTACATGTATTTTTTAGTACTCCTGCTGAAAACATGAGTAAGATTCAAATGCTCAGTACTGTAATAATAAACATATATAATAATAATAATAAACTACTTGCCTGTCAAGTTAATTTCCACAGGAAATATATTACTATTAATTATCCTGCTTCTCTCTCTCACCTCCTTTGTTCTGGAGTGAGCCTCATGATGAAATTCTTGACTTCTGTTCACCTTTTGACCACTGGCTGAATCACATTTACACTGCTTAAAAAAATCACATTAATCTGGACACACTCTGCCTATCAGATGGGTATGCTTTTCATTATAGCAGCCTAACAATCACTTAAAATCACAAAAATAGCAACTTCACTTTATCTACCCTAATACAGATTTCATAAAGCCATAGCACGTTCAGGTAGCATTTGACTTCAGCCTCACATTCAGCAAGCAATTCACCTGCTGACTTCTTTTTTTCTTAAGCAATCTAGCAGTGGGTGCCTGGAGTTGCTTTTCTTTATCTACATGACATGATGGCATAGACAGAAATTACTGGATTAGGAAATATTTCATTCCTGAAATGAAGTTAGAGGGTCAGTGTCTAAAATGAGTCATTACAGATCTCTACTAGGAGATTAAATATTATCAACCAACTGAAAACCAGTGATATAAAATATGCAATTATTCTGCAGTATGTGATTACAGTATATTCTTGACATCACTTATTTCCGCTATCTAAGTGCTACCAACCTTTTTACAAACTAAAAACTAGCAGGAGAGGTACCTAAACTAGAAAATATGCCACAAGAAGCAAACTCACAATGGGATTACACTGGGGATTTTCCATCTAGAGGTTTCTGGTGTTGAAAAGGGGGAACATGCAAGGATCTTATTTAAAAGTCTATGATTAAAAGAAACCGAAAAGAAAAAAAAGAGCAGTAATCGAGATCTCAGTTCTCCTTCAAAGCAAAGCAGAAAGGCAGTTTCTCTATATAAAAAAAAAAAAAAAAATTAATATGCATTACCAGAAGGAGGAAAAATACTAAATGACATGTGACAAACTTTGTTATAACCCTGTTTTGACATCATAATTTCAATGAAATAGTTCCAACAACTCTGAGAAGCATCTTAAAATGTAATAAGGGCCTTATCAAATGTTGAGGAGATGAGAATCCTGACGGGAACGACATAGAGCCTGCCCTACTTCTTAAGGTGCACTGACTGTGGACAGGCACTACTGATATCATTTCAATGTTCAACGTTGGAATGGCTTACTCTGTTATGTAATTAATAACATATGACAGACATGCAAAGAAAGATGTAAGATCAGCTGGTTTTATCTCATGTCTCAGGCACTTCACCAGTATTTCTGAACAGATTTATTTTTTACTTGCCTGTTAATAAAACTAGCAGCTCTACCAGTCAGTACTTTTTTCCCTCTGCTTTTGAACTCCACTGAGATTTGGAGGCAATTAACATTCACCAGTAACAGAGCAATCAACACAGGGATATCTAATGGGACTGGACAGAATCCAAAAACAGGTATTAGGATAATAGTGAGTTACTGACATAAGGTTATGATGTTAATTTTGGAGGGGAGAGCAACAGTGAGCTTTCAATAGCAGTGTCTGTGGTTGCTGTCACATTAACATAACATTCTTTTCTATATGGCTGTCTTCTGAATCTGAAACGTATTTAAAACTGAAAGCAGCTGACAACACCAAGAATTAACTCTCTATTGCCTATTGAGAAAAAGCTTGCTCAACTAAATTACTTACACAATGGTTTCCAGATGCTTTTCTCCAATGAACAAATAAAAATAATAATTTTTAAAATGCCAAGAACTACCAGGAGCTGTGCATGGTTCATTTATGACTGGTACATTCAGAGAGAGATCTAGCTAATCCAAGCATCTTTAGCTTTAAAAGCTAGGAATATTCCTGGAAGTAGCATTAATTTGAGGTATGGCTGCTACCAAATCAGCTCTCTAACAAGTTTAAGGTGCAGGTTGGATCCAATAAAAGGCTTGGGCACCTACAACTAGGCTTTGCAAGGCACACATTTTTAGAAAGTTGGTCCCAAAAGGCAACCTGAAACACAGGATACATTGACCTCAAGGGAGCCAACCATACAGGAGCCAACCTCAAGTGAGTGTGAGAAACCTCAGAAGACTCATATCAAGCACATGGCTATGCAACCAAAGAGGAAAGCTTACTGTTGAGTATACTCAAAGTGTTAGTCCCTTCCTAAACTCCCTGAAACAAGGCACCACCAGATGATTACCTCCATCTACAGCCCAGAACCTTCTCCTGAGCACAGGCACCTAGTGCTGTCCTCTGCAGCAGCAGCTCCACACAGGACCATCCAGCAGAGATGTTGTCAGTAGCTGTGTTATGCCATACACTGATGGTGATGGCAACAGAAAGGTGGAACACCTGGATCCAAATCTTTTCCCTGACTGAGAGCCCAGATTCAAGCATTTGTCTGCTGTGACAGCATCACTGCCAGCAGGCCACAGGTGACACTGGTGATGGATGAGTACTTTCCTTTGGGGAGCTAGGCACCTAGGATTTGGAGTGTCAGGAACTACAATATAAAGGACAGTCTAATTTTGTGGTACCATTATTAGAGTAAGGGACATTTCAGATGGGTACTGTTAGGATTAAGTGGCCTTGAAGAGGAGTGAGTGCAGACCTACGCATCCAGATTCATTCTGACTGCACATATTTCACAGAAGTTAAAGGACAAAACCAAGAGGCCAAAAACAGCAGTATTAAACAGAATTGTTATTTTTCACAGATTAGCAGGTCTGATAAAAAGGCACTGAGCAAATGTAGCCCCTTCCACAAACATATGGCATTTGCTATCAGCACCATATGTAGCTTCTGTACTTAGCGAAAGAGCATCCATTCTCATAACATCTATGCTGTATTTATTAAGTTATGCTTTGACTTCCATAAACATCCACTGTTTTTGAAATGTTATGTTCTCTGTACAAAAACCACTAGAATTTGCCAAGTAAGAGCTAATAAAAGCACGGAAAGGAACTCAGTGTTCGGCTTATAGGGTTCATTTCACTTCATCCTCCATCCAAAGGCAGACACTGGGGTGGGACACATCAGACATTTCACTCAGCCAGCAAACCAAGAGCAGCATATATAAACTAACTAAAATGACAAAAATATTTAGCTTCTCACCATGAAAGGCTGGCACAATAGCATATAAAACATATGGATTACACAGCTTTACTCTCCTAGTCTGAAGAATAATTTAAAAATTAAAGACATCAACATGGCATTACACACACTTGCAATGAAAGCTGTCCATATTTTTTCAAAGGCTGAATGTGCAGCCACTTCACTAAAGGACCAGACTCCTAATGCTGAATGATAATGGGAATTAAGACAACTTCTGGTTTTGAGAGTTGTGCTTTTATTGTGACCTAAGTTCCACCAAAGACAACAGCCACATGACCTTCTTGCCTGTTTGAGCCTTATAGAGACTTCATTCCCATTCCCAAAACGGGTGAATGCCACTGTTTCTTCTCCAGCCCTGACAGCCCAGTTTAAGCTGGACAAGAGGTATGGCTTTTGCTCTTGCTGAAGCCCAAGAAACTGCCAGTGACAAGGGTTCTTTATGTGGAGCCATTTGCTATTAAAAAATACCCAACCTTGGAGGCAGGTTTTAGAGACTTCCTCAGTCTCACAGCAATCTCCAGCTTCTTTCTTGGGAAACGGGGGTAGCCTGATGTAAAAACACCAGAGTAATTTAGGCACAGAAAGCTGAAATTGTGTTGCTGATCCTTATATACTTGAGAAGGACATCCTTCAGGTCCCACAGCATCCTGCATCCCACTGGTCACACTTCTTACGACAACTTTCACCACGTCACCCACATCTTATGTTCTTTACTAAATGTATCCTTTCTTGACTGAGACTTGAGTGAGAGAAATTACTCAGATTTCCGTTTATTATTTGCTGTTATTCCTACCTCTTTACTGACCTGCATATAATCCAAAACTGGGGGTTAGCACTTCATGCTTCTGTGTTCCTCCTTTCTCCAAAAGGGCATTTCTATACTTGGAATTGTTTCTGAATAGCTCTGTCTGCAGCCTCTCTTATGCACAAAACAGAGCATTCAAACATAAATTATTCAAGAAGTGTCCAGAAAATACTGACTACTGTCAGCCTCGGGGAGAAAAAGTCACTTTAAATATACTTTGTCTTAATACCCTTCCACTGGCATCTGCTGCTGGTCTGAGACATGGTACTGCATTTCAGAGACCTTTGATTTGCAGTATTGGCTATTATGTGCTTACATTAATCTCAACCACCAGCTTAGCCAATACTGTGTTTTGAGCAGGGGCTCAGGCTGCTCTGAGTCAGGCTATCACACACAGGCTGCTTCCACAACTCTGGAGGAAAGAATGTGCAATTTTTATTTTCTCCACATAGTAAAAGGTAAAGTAACTACTCACTGCCTATTTCTCTGCTGCAACAGTTAAATATTTTTCTACAACAGCCACAGGACTAGAAGATTAAAGAGCTAAGTGCAGTCATCCGATTCTTCAGTATGGTCCTGCCACACGTCTCAATCACTGGCTTGCCCCAAAGCCACAGTGGTAGAGATTAAAGTGCTTCTGGTCCATGGTAATCCAATCAGAGCTAGAAGGGCTTTAATCTCTGCCATTCTGTAGACAAACATCTTGGCAAAATGCCTTCCTTACAGTATTCTGAATTCCACCTGGGTTGCACTCTCGCTTTGACAGGGATTGGGGTCTGTAGGATTAGCACCCCTACCCAGAACAGCGATGATTCCTGCCTTTTCCCTTGGATTAAAAAAGAAGACACCCAGCTGCACATCCTCCTACATGGACAATAAACAGTTTCCAAGTTGTACACTAGGACGCATTGAAAATTCTCCGGACAAAAGAAGATTGAGAGAATGCACTTTCTAATATAAACTGGGGACAAAGGGGGTTTTATTGTTCACAGTCCCAAAGGATTCAATGCTTAGGTCAATTGTCCCCTCCTGATACAAGGAAGAAACCGCTATAATACAGCTGTGTTGAGTGAGCCCATTTTTTAAAAATAAGGTGACAACCAATTGAAATTCTGGAGCAAAACCAAGTCTCTCCAGCCCAGGGAATTTGCATTATGCCCACAGGCTAGCACAAGACTGTTCAAATTCTGCCCTATCATATAGATAGGATATGGCATGATCTTCCTTGAAATGTTAGACTTATGTACATCTGTTTGTGTCAACCACATTACTTAGAAGCAGTGAAGGAAATTTTAGCCA
>VZTR01011354.1:167185-236947 GCA_013400775.1 Chaetops frenatus
AGAAAGGCTGACACAGTCATCCTAAAAAAAAGCCTGTTTAAAAAAAAAAAAAAAAAAGGTATTTTTCACTAGGATGGGGTTCTGCAGTGTTGACTGTTTCACACGTTTGGTTTTGGTTTTGGTTTTGTTTTTAGTGGAAATCACTGATGAGATAAAGGATTTTCACTACAACCTTAATACTCAAATATTATCACTACCTTCAGATATCACTCCCTTGGACTTACGCCTGTTCAGTGAGTAGGAAGGGATCATCATGCCTGCTTCTCACTACAGAAAGAGAGGCACTGAATTAGCCTGTCATTTTCATTAAAGAGCAAGAGAGAAATCCGGGGAGGAAATCAGTAGGGGGCAAGAAAAAAAAAGGGGGGGGGGAAGAGAAAAAGAGAGATGAAGCAATATTATTCTAAAGTCAATGTATAAATCTTTAGCTGTACAACTCCCACTTGCATTAAAGGGATTTGCAAAGCTAAAACCTCATGCATCAGGCTGACAATACAGCCATAAAGATGTGAAATTTGATGGTGAGGGTTGTTATGGTTTGGGATTTCTTATATTTATTTATTTATTTGGAAAACAGGTTTTTAAATTTTTATAACAAAAAGTGAAAGCAGAAACAACAAGATGATTACATTAAACACACACAGTTGGGACTTGGACACCTAAAAGGATTTTTTCCATCTGGCAAGTATGTATGTGTCCCACCTGCTCTCTAACAATGAGCTATTTACAACTTTTGGGCTAAATCTGTAAGACTAATCAGGAGTTAAATTGCCTTCATCATCCCAAACCAACCCCTTCACAAGGAACCTTGATTACAGGGAGCCTGAGAGAAATAATCTAAGATGCCTTTGCCTTTTCCACTGACAGTTTCTCGTGAGGGTGCAACAGCTGGAAACTTTCCATGCAGTCAACAGTCTTTACACAAGTTGTACATCCTCCTCATGCCAACTGTCTAAATTTGAGAAGACAAATTTATGTCCCCCTAAGCCCAGCCCTTGTGGTAGGCAGGGCCTACAGAGACAGGAAGACAATACTGTTGTGCCTGTGGACAAGTGGAGCTATAGCTGGGCTACAGAAATCTGAACTGGGATGCTCAGTGTGGCTCCAGAAGAGTGTGACAGCTGGGATGCTTGTTCCCACTTTCCATCTGGCTGACAGTTGGTTCCCTGAACGTTATGTCAAAATGCTGGCTACTGGCAGAGTGACACCATCACAGCAGTAATTATTAATACAGAGGAGAACTGGGTGTCATGTTTGACTACACCAGTGCTGCTTCACAAGGTGCAGAGGAACCCACTGTGCATAGGAACACAGGCACAGGGACCTTCTTTTCTCTGCAGAAGTTGAAGAGGTTATCTAGCTTAATACATTTACTGGGAGCACTGCTGCACCACAGGGTTAATATTAGCACCAGGTTGCAAAAAATGAACAAACTGAGCTTTGTACTCTCTGAGAAAGTGGTGCCAGCCAAAAGTTTCTAGAAAGATTTTGAAACTGTGACAGGTTATAATCATTATCTGCTTTTGAGTCACTATGTCAAGTTTTGTTAAGTACCAAAAAGGCAGAAATATTGGTCAGCATTATGCTGGTAAGATCATGTTAATGACCCACATACCATTTGCACCCTTCTCAACTGCTGTCTGCTTCTTGATTATCACTGCCATTAACCATCTCAAGAAGTGCATCAATGAACACATTTTTCCAATATGACTCAAGTGACAGGCAGTATTTTCCTCACATCTAAGATCAGCAGATTTAAAAGTCAACAGTCCATGTCTCAATCCCATGAAGCTGATGGAGTTACACCAGTTTTGAACAATGGAGTATCCTGCCTTAAGCACTGAGACTACAGTGTAAGCCTGTTTCCAAAGCACAGAACTCCTTCTGTACAATTTTCCTGTCATCATCCAATGTCCTGATAAAAGTCTTTCACTATGGCATAAAAAGCCACCAATCACTGAACCAATATTGCTTGCCAAACTTTCAGCAATAATTTGCTCTAATCAATAATTTTCATGTAACATTAATTGGCACTCTCTTTGCCACTTATATCTCCACAACTTTCATTATGGAATTTGGCCTATCAATTTACTTAAAAAAGAATGATAACATTTACTATCATGATGAAGAGCTTATTGACAATGAGGATTTTTCACCCAAGTCAATAAAATACAGATTACTGTTTAAAATTTAAAAGTTCAAAGGAATTGCTTAAGAAGCCAAAACTGTGATAGAAACTTATCAAAGCTAAATGAGCAATAAATAAGACAGTACGAAAACTGTCAGAGCAACTTAGCATCCCCATTCTATTTGTGCTTCATTTTATTAGCTAATCAAAGTGTCATATTATTTCTACTGGCATCTATTTACTGCCGTGTAATTTTGATAAGGGCACCATCTGTATTTATAAAAGCATTATCTTAATAGCTGTCTAGCAATCTACAAACATAGGTGATATTTAACTTTTCTAAGGGGATCAATTTTAAACCAGGCGAAAGGACTGATATAAGTCAATATGCTCTGCTAACACATCAAGGGTCCTCTCTGGATCTCCTGCTGCCGTGTGCCATCATAGCAGCCTTACACTTACACCAAGGAGGTGAATTTGCTCGACACGCTGTGCACTCTTCTTTGCTTTATTAAGATGTACAGCCATGAATTTTGTTTAGCAGGGCTTAGAGCTGCCCAGATTTTAAATCCCTGGCAAAAAAAAAAGGAATTGTCACAGAGAACTATTTTGCCACAAAGGAAGTTTGTTTAAGTGACAGTGCTAATTTAAATTCTCTACGAATAAGGATTTTTCCCTCTCTTTAAGGATTCAGTGGATACTTTAGGGATATAATTTTTTCTCTGTTAATATGTTTATTTATTCCCACCTTTTGCATTGCACTGGGCCTATCAGTGGAGTGAAGACCTCCCAAATGCACCCCAAGTCAAGTCTCTCCTATCCCAGAAGTGCCACAACCCCTCAAATGCCTACTTTATCCAGGCTTCCAACTCTCACACTTGATAGCAGGGCAGCCCAGCTTCACAAAGGAAAAAGTTAAGTAACTTGTCACTAGACCCTGCAGAGATACCACTCTGATTCCCTCCTTCCAGATGAGGACTCAAAGCCCACCTTCTAGTCAAGTTTTCACACAACGGTCAGTACCAATATAGTTTTAAAGATGCAATGCATAGTACTTTGTGCTTTGGCTGGTCTCAGAGGAATGTAAGAGTCATGTCAGGGTTCACTGTACACAGCTATGGTACCCTCTTCACCCTGACTCTTTCTGCCTTCACACAGGGCCAACTCCCTGGCAGCTCAGCTCTGCACAGCAATGGGTGATGCCAGCTGCAGACCCATGGCTCCTTCGGCACCTTTCTGCTAAGGCACTGCCAGCCTTACAGCGCAAAATGCTCTCTGAGCACCTCTTTTAAAAGAATTTCAGCTATGGGCAGCAGAAGAAGTTAAACACCTCATTTTTAAGCAGTCACTGAAGAAGGGACTTTCTGAAATGCTGAAGTAGGGACTTTCTGAAACGTGTATGTAGAACAAGGCACCTAAACTGTGAAACCTCAAACAAGAGTTAGATACAGAAGACTCTGGATTTTGATTGCTAGTTCTAGCTGTAATCTATTGGTCAGTGGGATGGTGAAATAAGAATTTCCTCAGGATTAAATCCTGTGGGATCTTAAACACATTGTCTAAAAGCGTGCTTAGAGGGAAAAGAGGACGAAAATGCAGTCTATGCACTACATGACAAGTACGTGTCAAATATTTTTAGATTGATTTTAGTACATTCATTTCTAATACATTTCCGTGTTAATTGCCATCTCCTATTTGACATAGTAATTATACATAACTGAATACATATAAAATTGCTACCTTATATTGCAAATTAGTAATTATAGTAGTAAACATTAACAACATGCCATATATAAAATAGTGATTTGTATATTGAAATGTATTAGAAATAATTGCAATATGTGATAATTAAAATTATGCAAACATTAGCTATCTAATTGTTAGCTTGAGATTTTTTTCCATCTAGATTCTCCTTTTAGAGGTTGATATCATTATTCAAAAATTTTTTTAAATGTGTAACTCTAAGACTTTTTTTAAAATCCAAGGAGGAATGAAGAAATATAAGATGCCCTCACTGAGCCTAAATGGGGATTTGAGGCAATGCTCATACATATGGCTATCCATGCAGGGCTATGAAGAGAAGACCTTCAAGAATATCTTCCCAAACAAGGAGGAATCCCTTTTTTGTCCAATCTGCAGAATGTGTCATAACCCTTACAGCTCAGAAATTCGTAACCAGAATCAGTCATTATGATTAGTAGCAACAGCATCCTCAAAGACATCTTCTTCCCACTGCAACATCTTAGGACTTTAGTGCAGAAAACTACTTGAAAGCAGCTGTGCAACATCCATCTCATGCTGCAGCTGGCTTCTTGTGGACCTGTCTTATCCTTTTCCTGTAGGAAGCAGTTAGGTGAGCACTTATGCATATTCACCTCAGACCCTCTCTTTATTGCAGGGGTTCTGCACCTCATTTTCTCCTGTTCTGAGGTATATGTGTCCCTTACTAAGAAAAAACCTCTTTCTGCTGATCATTAAAAGACTTACAAATGCAGGGTTAACTTCAGAGACAGGGCTTTGAAAACTCTTACCTTAGATTTCAGTTTAGGTGTATGCTTGGTAAAATGGTAGCAACTGCAGACTGGAAAGAAACATACGGAACTTGGGCCACAGTTTAATTAATACCTAGCACAACCTTCAAATAATAATGGTAATGTCCAGTACTGACTGATACTGAAGATCTGCAATACCTATCACCCACAGTGGGAGTTTTAAGCACTGTTTAGAATCAATCTTTGTCAGAAGGAAAACAGGAGGAACTTCTCTCCTGGCAAAAAATTCCAGCTACTTTCAACTCCTTTCTTCATATTTTTGTATCCTGTATCTTTGTCCTCTTCTCCTCTAAGGCTCATCTCCCTCCTAGCTTCATTTTTGCAGTGCTGTAGAAGCCCTAATGGAGAGGAGGGGTTTGAGACAAGAAAGTTGCTGTAGTGTGCAAGCAAGGAACAAATTAGGTTGCTAAAATTATGTGATAACCCTACATTTATCTGCTAAAGAACATATTCAATATTAGTGTAAGACTGGAGAACTAATCAAAAAACAGTCCAGATGCATTATCAGCAACTGAGCAGTGAGAGGAGACAGCCCCTTTATGAAATTGTTTTCTTTGATAAAGGGAGTTTCTTAGTGCTGTAAATCTAACTCACATGAGTGATCATATAGCCACAGGTACAACGTTCATTATTAACTAAGTAAAGAGTATGCACCAAATCAATTAAAACAATCTTTAAAAGAAGGTACATAATTTAATTGTACCCAGGTACAGCTCTGCTCCAATTTATCTTCTGGTCACTTGCAAGGGATTTTACTTAGATGTTTAATCTAACATTCATTGCAAAGGGTAATTCTCATGAAATTGCTATGGCATCTCCTGTATTACTTAATGCAAATGCTTCAGTGCCTCAGCAATGGAGAGGAACTTTTTCAATAAAGACACACATCACAGTGCAGTGCGTAGGGCTCTCTTTGTTCAAGTTGCTTTAAAAGCAGCAAAATGTTTCACAGTAACGAGACATTCAGACTCTAACATCAGCTACATTTAGATGACAAATCACATTCCAAATAGTGGATGTACATCACATGTCCATCATGCAAGCAAGGAATATGGGCTCCACACATGTTTTGCATATAAAAGCATGCCCAGACTCATGAACTTGCACAGAAACACTAGACACTATCAAATGATGTGCAACACTAAAATACGCCTCTGACATTAAAAAACCAAACAAAAATCCCCGAACAACAACAACAACACAAACCCAAAATGTTGATTTGTTGCTCCTGAATCCAGATTTAAGATACTTAAATAAGCAGCCCAGTCATTAAGGGCCATGTAGCTGCCAGCACCCATTAACCACACGATTTGTTTAAATGGATAGAGTGAATTTCAGCAGGTACCAGAGCAAAGAGAGACCACATGTATCAAATACAAATGATATACATATGCTAAGCTTTATCAACTATCTATAAAATCCTGGTGGTCAGCCAATGGGAGGGGAATTGCTTCCTGCGGAATGAAGATTGATCCCAAAAGGAAAGAAGAGAGCTGCAAGAAAAGGCCTTCACAGACTGAGAAACCTGTAGGGGCCAACAACGAAACATCCACATTTCTGAGCGGTGGGTAGATGAAATGTGAAGGATCTGTATAGTAAAATCTCAAGCCTGAGCATGTTCTCATTCATTGTTCAAAAATCCTTAAGTCCTTTCACATCAGAATTACTTCCAATTTAGCCTGATTTTGTTGCTTGGCACCACATACCCAATTTGGGAATGCAGTGAGCTGTGGCTGATAGCTTCCAAGGCTATGGGATGTACACACACAACTACAGTTGGGGACAAGACAAGTAGCTCCATTACCAATTCCTCTTCCTGGGGAAGACCACAGTATTTTGCAGGAAACAAAGATCTGGCCATTATAATCTGCTGTTCAAACATATGTAGGGAAGAGGTTTTCCGAATAACATCCCATTTAACGTGGACTTCGTTTTGGGCTGTTTAGCAGGCGTTGGGAGGAGGCAGAAGAGAAGAGAGAATCGGCACAAACACAACCTTCAGCCCTGAGTACTGACTTGCTACCAGCATATTATCAAAACTCTGATTAAAAAGCACCTCAGTGACAGGCAGCAGAGGGTGCTTCAAGGCAATCTTGCTAATACCTGCATATACATTTTCTCCATCTGCAAATTTTCTCTAGAGGAGGTTCACTTACTCCAGTACTCCTCATTATTAGAAGCAACCAGGTTCGGTTTTGTTTTGTTTGATTTTAATCAAGACCCCTACCAATAATGCTGTCCATCATCTCAGGAAATGGTTAAGGAGGACATCTACTTCCTTTCACAGTTACTTTTCACCTTTACTCTTTTGCTGAATGTATAAAACATCACAGTGAGTACAGATTCCCATATTTAAAGAATACCTATGTAAGCAATTATAAATCTTTTTACTTAGAAGCTCTCTCTTCAGGTTACCATTACAACCCATCTGCCTAATAAATGTATTTATAAATGTGCTTGTTTTCACACCTTTCTTACCAATATGGTGTCACTGTGCTTGCTAATCATGATACAATTATTCAAGACCAATATGTAAGTCTGTGCTTTCTTCCTTGATACAGAGAGCCCTGTATCTGTTAGCCAGCATGGGTTTTTTATCTAAAAATGCTCTTAAATCTTTTCATTACCCTGACATAAGTGAAATGGTTATGTTACAGGAAAGATTAAAATGTGTTACTCTGTTTGTTAAAAAATAAACCCCATACATAAACTCAAAATATAAATATTGCCCTACTAGGGAAAATACATTTATGGTCATGTTTGCATAGTCCAAACACCAACTCATCAGTAATTTGAAATCATTACCACCTTTAGTTTGTACAATGGAGTAAGTAAAAACATTAATTTAAATATCTTTCCACACAGAAAAACTCTACTGACATCAGCATATTACCAAAACCAATTTTCTTCCATCAACTCGCATCTTCCCCTAATTCTGTAGCATAGCTCTTGGGAGTTGCTACAAGGTCTGTGTAAACTGAAAATCTAAATAACATTATGACGGCTGTTACAGAACTAATTTATAATCTAATACCCTAGTTGAATTTAATATCCTACTTATTTATTCAAGCAAAATATCTGGAAAAGATATGCCACATCATAATGCACTTTTTATGAAAATGGAAAAAATAAAGAGGAACTTTAAGTATGCATAATAATAATCAGTAGGGACAGGTACAAGCAAGAACTGTTGCCTGCCAGTCACATGAACAAAAGCTACAGTGCCCTAATAATTGGACTGTTTGTTTCACAATTCAATTATTACCAAATCTGGTATTTTACATTAGATGTGCAAGCTGAAAATGCTTCTTGTATTAATGCTATTAGTTCCACAGTACAGCAGCATGTAACTGGTGGACAAACTGCTGCCTCCTCATCAGCCACCTTTAACAGCTCCTTTTTTTAACTGAAGAATTGAGCTTTAAGCAGTATTTCTAAATATGCCATTTTAATATAAACACAGTCATACATGCATTGTAACTTTCAACTTAATGAAAATAGACTGCGTCAGTGAATATAAAATTTAACTCTTAATTTGCTTTTTCTAAGACCTTCCAAGTGAATACCTCTCTCAAATATAGTTTTTTAAAAATATTTAGGAACACAGCAGGAGAGAAAACAAATAGGCTAAAATCATTCACAAAACATTTTGCTATTGAAGTGTCATTGCTGGATAAGCCCTGTTAGCTATTCTGGCAGAAACAGTAGTTTATAAAAACTTAGTAGACCTGAATAGCATATTTATATGGCAGAGCTGAATGCCCATAAAAAGGACAGCATCTATTCTTAGTCAACTTAATACCCACTGTGGAGGCCTGCATAAATCATATTACAGCAAATGCATAAACTTGTTGCTTAACTTCAGCTGTGCTGCAGTCCAGGCTTTCAGTCTCCACCTGGCATTGAGCAGACCAGAGACAGTCACTGACCATCATGCTCTGGTGATTGCCAGGGGGCATCAGTAACACACACCACAACAAATAAATATAGTTGATATGTAGAAGAAACTATATATATATGTTGATTCAACCCTCTTGAGTAGTTAAATTCCTTCATTTAGATACACAATTCTCTCTAGGTGAAAAGCTGCAACTCTGCTACCCTTGATGGTGTCACTGTGTTGGAGGACACAGATGTGCCTGGTTGAGTTTAACAATCACACCTCTCTTGCAATAGTATTTACTCAGTTAAAACTCTCAAATGAAGGTGAAAGGCTGCTGTCCAAGAGAAGTCACAGAGTGACAATTAGGTAATTCCTCTTCACTTTTCTCCAAAATCTTGCAGTTCCTCATCAGAAACACATACTCCACAGAACTACTGATTAGGGAGATGCTACATCCTATTCTCTATGAATATGTTCCTAAAGTTTCTCTTAAGAACTAGTTTATCGTTATCTTCCTTCAGAAGGTCAAAGGCTTGTCAACTACTTGCCCTCCAATGATGTTCCCTCACATCCTCCCTCCAGCAGCCTTAAAGGCCACAGGATTGGCTGCTGCCTCCTTAAAGCCACACAGTAGCCAGCCCCAATGGCAGCAGGAGCTCCCCTCTCTCTGCCGCCCCTGTGCTCACACACCCTGCAGCTGGTTTGTTTTTTTTTTAGCTAAGAAAAGAAACAGGAGGGCAAAGAGCCTGGTCCCCAGGATCCCAGCAATCACGCAACGGAGGCATGGGCAAGGGTGCAAAGAAGTGCAACAGCCACCAGCACTGCTCTTCTCTGATTCATTACCCTTGAGGACTCTTTCCCAAGAAGAGTTGGACTCTGACAGCCTCGTCCTCTTCCCACATCTTCTGTATTGCTTCAGAGAAAGGAAGGCAAGAAAGAAAACTTTGTCTAAATACAGCCAGGAAAACGGCAGAGCACTGACAAGGACAGACTTTGCACTCCCATCTCTCAGTGGAGGTGAGGTAGCAGCAGAAGCTGTAAGTGGACTACCCAAAAATGCCTCTAGGTATCTCGGTATTTTATGTGTTTTACTTAGATTAAAAAGATATATTTGAGGGGGAAAAAAAAACCTGTAATATGAGATTAATTTCCCTTATACTTATTAAAAATAAGCATTATGCATAGACTCCATTTGAGTCCAGTTAGCCAGAACAGACTTGATGTAAAATCTTTTTCCATCAGCTTTGTAATATAAATAATATATAAAAATAATGCTCAGGTTATTAAATTATTTGACATCCTGGAGAAGTGCCAAACACATCTGGGAAAATGGGGGTAAAAGTGGAGAGTGGGGAAAGCCTTTTTTTTTGTTTGTGTTTCTTTACCATATTTCTGCTCTTTGCATTTCTGAAGTCTACCAGGGCAGAAGCAGTCCCCGGAACACATTAAATAATTATATGGGGAATTCCCATAAGCTGTCTTTAGGCAACTCTAACTTCTTTTTTTCACTGAGGGTACAGCACAGGAGGGACTCATAAAATGGAAGAGCTGTTGGTCCTTCAGGCAAGCAATAAACTTCCCCTGGCCTTGCACAGCATGAAGGCTCCTCTCCTTTCTTTCAACAAAAGGCTAAAACCTGTCTGCATTTTTTTTCAGTGATCCTTCACTAGGGGAAATTATTTTGGACAGCAGCATGGCCAGCTGCTCTTAATTATAAATCAGGTCTCTAGCATATGTGCACAGTACATGGGGCCACAGTTGGGGAGATAAAGGTGTACAGGTGAGCCAGCCCTCCCAGGAGCAAACACTGGTGTACAAGTTGAAGGGTGCAACTCTGAACCCACAAAGCCAGCCCTCAATGAGTTCAGCTCCTGTACCTTCATCAGCTCTTCCCACAGGAAATGCTCTCATATTTATTGCTGCCAGAGGAGGATAGGGCTCAAAACCTTCACTGCCTTACCGTTTCCTTGCCAACTTTTTCTCATCTGATTTTAAGACATTCATTAACAGCCAGATCTATGGGGGGTTTTCTTTAAGGAAAAACAAACAGGAAAATATGGCCCAAGGACCAAATGCATCCCATGAAGTTCTACACTATGGCCTGAGGCCACTCTCTCCTATTTGCTCTCAGCTCTTTCAAATATTTAAGGAATGCAGAAAGGCAGGAACTTCAGGAGAACATCTTGACCAACATACCAAACACAGCATTATTTCAGCAGAGAAATATCTGGTAATAACAGAGTCCAAGTTTTTCATCAATGGGTGCCTCAAGCACTAATACTCATGGTTCAGACTCCAATCAATCAGACTGATTTACACTAAGTGGTGCTGAGGGCCAAGGAACTCCCACCGAAGCAAACGGATTGCCTCAGAATCTTACAACATCTTTAGATTTTTAGATGTGGACTCACAAAAGAATTTAGTCAATGAGTTTGAGTTCACAGCTTAAATCAAATACTTCTATTTTACTGGCTTTATGAATGTTTTTATTCCTTTTACTTTTCTCTTCCCCCAAAGGCTGGTAAGTTTAAAAGAGGAAGATTTTGATGCTGTCCACTGTACTCCGGTACACCTGAATCCAAGTTCCAAATATTAGCAGGTATGCTTGTTACCCTTTTTATATCATGGGGTGTTTTTTCATCTTTTTAGACTTAGAAGCAGACATGAATGAAAACTTGAGTCATGCTCCTTTTTTATTAGCAACATAGCAACACATAATCCCTACAGTCAAAAAATAAGCATCCATTTAGTTGAGGGACAAAATAAAGGAGACTACAGCTAAGAAAAACGTAGAAGACAGAGGAGGAAAGAGTCAAATAGAAGAGGGAATTGAACAACACAGCATGGAGAAAGGATGCAATATTCTTAATACGTAATAAGCATTCACAGCTAAATGGCAAGCAGAAAGCACTGGCTACTGCAGCTGAGGTTCTAGCTTGGTAAGCAGTGTGTTCCATATGTTCAGCAAGCACCAACCTAAGCCATCTGTTTCTTGTATCTGTGGTAAAGGGAGCCAAAACATACCTGATTTCTCACACCTGCTCCAAATGGAAAATGCCTACAAAGAAAATAAAGCTCTCCTCCTCAGTGGAGACAAACCTCTGGAGAGCGTGTGTCTGTGCTTGTGTCTTGGGTGGGCGACAGGAGTTCATCCCCCTGTGTTGCATAACGTGCCAGAAAAATGTATAACATCTAATAACTACAGGGCAGATTTTTCAAGTCAGGCATGTGCAATTGGGCTAGCCTAACTTAGGCATGCAAACAGCAGATGTGCATGCACAGATATCTGACCTGCACACATACATAGAGATCATTAGTATTCCACAGCTCTGACGGTACTGGGGCATGGGTTTATCTTCAAAAGTTGACTCTTACTTGTGGAATTTTGCATCCTGATAGCAAGGAAACTATGTTCATTTATGTTATTCCGCTATTATTCTGGTAGTCAGATGGAATTCAAAGCAGTCACCTAGAGCAAAAGTGACCCAATGTTTCAGAAGAAGTAGGAGCAACGTATGGTAAGGAAAAGATGTAAATCAATCTCTACCCACTATATGAGCAGCACTGCTGTTTATATAACATCCTACTTAAAAACAGGCTCAATAATTATTATTTTTAGTATTTGAGAATTAGATCATGATAGAGGGCAATTTAAGTGGTGCACTGGGTGTTTTATGAACATGTAGTGACAAGTAAGATTGCTGTACATGGGAAAATATGGAAAGTGAAATGAAAAAGCCAGGAAATAACAGAACTGAGCAGCACAGTTGTGCAAAGGATAGATGGATCTTACATCTTTTGTCCTGTGATGGTTTGGCTGCCATTGGCTGATCTCACCACAAACTGAGTGAGGAAAGCAAATGATGAAAAAAAAATGAAAGTATCCTCAAAGCTGCTGAGAAAGAAGTAACAGATTTGGGCTCTGACCTGACAAAGTCATGGAGCCAACGTCCTTTTGAAAATCCTAATATAGAAATCTAAAGATGTGACCTGATTTCAAAAAGTACTGAGCACTCAGAAGATCGCATTGACTTCAGTACAGGTAACTGCAAGAGCACAGCAAATCCTTTCAATTGCTGATCAGTCCATGAAACATGTTTATCACCTACAAGATCAACGGGCTGGGTAGGTGCTAAGTATCTCACAAGATCAAACTTATATAGCTAGGAAATAAACCAATTGCTACATGATACACCCTTTGTTTCTCAACATAAGAGAAACTTTCTCACTTAATATATGAGTAATCAATACATTTACACACATAGAATGAACATCCTTGAATTACAAATTACATCCCTTAAACTCTTCACAGTAAATTTAATTCATGCATTTTCATTGTTTAAACATTTTTCAAGATTTTCCTTCATTAATACTGTAGGCTGTTCTGAATGTCAAGACTGCACAGCTCAGGTCAAGAGTTTTGGAACAGATAAACAAATGAGCAAATCCAATTTGACTGAAACTATTTTTTCCCTAAAGGAGAACAAATGTGGGGTCCTCTCAGAATGACAAATATTTTCTGTAAGGATCCAAGTCCACTTGTACTCTTTTTTTTTAATTTGTATATTTATATAATTTAAAACAAAGATACTGGTATATTAATATTAACCAATGGTTTTTGTTCTCAAGGAGAAGAAATCCATTGTCAAAGCACTAACGATATATTGTTATAATGCAAGTCAGCTCTGAATGCCTAAGTGGCCTGATACTATCTGACCACTATGGCATCAGCCTTTTGTATTAAGCTGACACCAGAGTGTTACTGAACTGCCCTGTTCTATAAAACTTCTTCTATTTCATACCACTGATTTGCTACAGAAAAGACTCCTGCTTCTGTCTTAACAAAGCCTTCTGGTGCTGGGCTTCAATTAAAATGACATAATAAACATACCACTTATGTTAAATGCCACAAATACTTCATCAAAAAAAAAGTTAACAGCATTATACTATAATCTGGAACACTGTTCTTCATAGTTATGTATTTAGCAGTGTAATACTGTACACTGCAACATGTACAGAAACAGATACTCTTACACAGTAGAGTAAGTCAAAATTGAAAGGTAATCCCAAAAGTTGTTCTGTGCAATCAAAACTCAATATATCTCAGCTTAATTTTTTTTCCTAATATGGGATCTGAAAGCAAAATATGTTTCTGGGTTTGACTGTATTTTTTCACTGGGGGAAAAAACCAAAAAAGGGTAAACAGTAACTTCTGCTTTAAAAACACCACTCTTTACCTATGCCTTAACAAACTGTACAATTAAGAGGATCAGAAGAGATAGGTTTGCAACAGAAGCTCCTGAAAATCAGAGATTTTACATTAGATAGTGATCCTTCTTTCACCACTAGACCAGTTCCATCAGTTTCCTATAAGCTATTCTTACTGGCTATGCACCTGTGGAACTACCTGAGAAGTAACCAAAGACAGGACCAAAGACCATAGGCAGCATCTGACCATGCCACTGGTGCCTGATCTCCACTGCAGACCTGGCTTTCAAGACAGACAAGGGATGCAGCAAGGGATGAAATGAGAGTCAGTGGAAACTGATGGTCAGGTGCTACCTCCAGAGGACCAAGGCAGACTGGGAGCAGAGACATTACATTGCTGACAGAAATGTAGTTCAGCTGCCTGTCAACGGGCTTTTTTTTTGTTCTGCCTGTATCCCTAGATAAAAAGAGCAGTTATCATATCACAAATAGCACTCTGCTACCACAGTTAATCTTAAAATGGAAGGGCAAACCATTCATCAGCACACAGAAGCCAGAGAAAACAAACAGGTCAATCTGAAGCTCCTAGATACTGACCCTTACCAGACTAATTTCTAATTGTCATAAAAATTCAATTTCACTCACTGAGAAAATACTACAGGGCTGCTACAGATTATTTTACAACCACCTGGTAGCAATGTGACTGAGTGTCCATTTTGCATTAATCTCAAATAACCACAGCTAGAATTGTTGCTTCTGCCAGGAATATTGGATAGGTGACACTTGCACCTGTGACATGTGGATGTAAAGGCAGATGTGGAGCTTCCTGGTGGCCATTGCCACCCATCCAGCATCACCAGGCTTCACTCCAGCCACAGCAACCAACATGGTCACTGTGAGATTACTGACCACTCTACTACTTTCAAAAGAACCTGTTCTAATAACCTCTTATTTATTCTTTCAAATGGCAAATTTATAAATTTTAATGCCTCTACCTTATTTTTCCTAGATCCCTTTACAGACAAACATTTAACCTTAAGGTAATTCTTACTGGAAAGAGCACTTACCATTCTTTTGCCATCTGTTCTACTCTACAAACACACAGGATGTATATTATTCAATGCTGTACTTGCTGGCACAATAATCTTCCTAATTTGTAAGAATTTGAGAGACATTAGCTCTGGAGAGTGAGCATTTAACCATTTCTTAGTATCAAGAAGTACAGACACAATTACTGAATGTCAGTACAAAGGGGTTTTTTTCATTCAAACAAATGCAAATTTCTGTCAACTTTCACCATTAATAATGTTTAGGAGTAATTCCCATATTTTAATAGAAACTTACCCAATTAATTTAATGTAGTTCTGTTTGCCTGCATCGAACTGTGACACAGGTATTTATTTGAGAGCTGCCTCATGTACGCTAATGAATGAAATCCTTTTCACAATGTTGTTTTGCCATCATGTGTTTTCAAACAACAGATGCATTTGTAGCTAAATACTTGTCCTCAGCTCTTTGATACAAGCTACCCCTTACATAAAGGTTGGCAAACTGACATATCTCCTGCAATTTTAAAACTCTGCTGTAACTTGCAGAAAAGCGACTGAAAATTGTTCCTTTTACACACTTTTAAAAGCAGCTGGTGAATGACATGCAGTACACTCTCTCCTGCTATATGGAATCACAGAAATATGAGCATTGCAATTAGCCAGAAGCATATATTCATTCTCATCTTCCATTATTCTGTAAGCAGAATAGTGTCTCCAAAATTTTCATTAGCATTATCAGCTGCAAATGATGGTAAACTGTCAAAGTTTAAATCACATTATTCTAGTATGCTTTTTCTTTTTCCCATTGTTATTTTCTTGTTTGTATTCCTGTACTGAAAAACAACTGCTATATTAAATTATATAGTCAAAAAAGCTATCAGAAATGTTTTGCCACTTCCATGGTTTCAGGCACCAGTGGTCTCAAACAGAAATACATGCCTTCAACCAAATCTTCACTTTCCCAACTGAAAGCAAAGTGATTGCTGGCAATCCTTACAGCTTTTGTTCTACCAAGACATTGTTACATAGTTACAGTCACTCTAACTATAGGTGAGGTTTGGCAAACAATATCACATACTATTACAATGACAAGTTTTACAAAGCTAAATTAACTTCCCTGTACTTTAATTATCAGAGTCCCTCCTGGCATCACAACACATGCTGGCATGTAATTTAAAAATAAATATATAATCTTTTAAACATGAAAATTATTAGACTCAGATGCTGCCCCTGCTCTACCAAACTCTGTGCTGAGCCAGTAAACTCCATACTGTCCTTTGTATAGTGTTAAGCTTACAGAAAGTAAACTCTTATAGAACCTGAAATATGTATCAATCCTAGATGCAGTTTTTAGCAGTTTAAAGCTATTACAGGAACACTCTCCAAATACATTGATTTGGGATTTCAGTAGAAAATTAAGGACATTTTAGTACATATATCTGATATGGGAATTGGTAAATAAAGTATTTCAAAACCACTGCAGGCATGCAAAACAGGGCTGTTGGATCGAATACATATGATTTTGTTTTTAAACCATCAGAAGGTTCACTGAAAGAAAAGACACTACTAAAAGAGTTTGAAAGCAGCAGCTTAGAATTCCATGCAATTACATTATTAGCCCTAACACTTCCCCACATTTATTTCCATTCCTCCAAACAAATTTTCTAGTTTTCAAAACTGTCTAGTTGGAGTATTCACAGTGATGTTCTCAACAGGCTTTTTATTTGTTTGTGGTTTGTGTTGCCGTTTTTTGTTAAGAGTCTTCCACTCCCTAGCTCCTTATTTCTGCTCTGAAACCCATGCTGATCTGGATCCAACACTTACAGAGCATCAGTTTCACTTTCCAGTCTGAGCACAGTTAAGTGAAGTCTCCCTCTAAAAACCTCTTTGTAGCTCAGCACAGCACATCAGAACTGGAGCTGGAATCCACCACTACTTTTATGCTGCTGAGCTTGTAATAAAAATTTCAGAGAACAAAAGTAATGCATGTAGAAACTTCAGGCCCTGTCAGAAAATGCCCTACTACTGTGTTACAAAGCAAACTTGCACACAGTACTCACTGAAACCTCTGCAGTAAAATACCTTTATAACTACAAGCACTTAATACTAACAATGTGTGTAGTAAACCTTTCCACAAATTTTCCTTCATTTCATGCACATCCCTTTGTACGTCACAAATGGAAGGGCAGAGGTTTTAATAGGCAAGATCTCAGACAGAAACCCCTATCACCAGTTTCTTCCAGTGTGTAAGCTAAGGCACTTCGAAGAAAACATAAAGTACAACTTTTGGATGACTGTATGTTTATACAGAAACTGTGACTCAACTCTCCTTCAATGAGCAGAGACATCTTCACTAGATCAGGTTGTTCAGAGCCCCAAATAACCTGACCTGGAATGTTTCCAGAGTTGGGATCATACCTCTCAGCTAACTGTTCCAGTGTTTTGCCACCCTCATTGTAAAAAATATCTTCTTTACATTTAATCTACCCTCTTTTAATTTAAAATCATTACCCCCTGCCCTTTTGCTGGGAAGATGAGGGAAGCTGAGGGGACAGCAGCCTCCTCTATGATAGACAGGAATAGAACAGGAAGGAGAGAGCAAATCCATTCCAACCTCTGAATTTATTCCTCTCTGTTTCAGTTTCAGTTTACCCTATGTGATGTGTGAGAAGGGTCAGCAGGGAGAAATAACACAGGAGACAGACAAACAAGAGTATGACAAGAGCTGAGCCTTCCCCCAGCCAAACTGGGACGTATCCCTGGTCTAGGGGCTTGGCATCATCTCATATGAGCTCATCTGCAGCCCAGTTCATCTGACTCCTAACAACACTATCGCTGACAGCTGTTTATAGTAAAGAGGATGAAAGTGAAAGGAATGGATATTTTAACTGGTGGGCCATATTTGCCTCTGCATTAGGAGCACATCTAAAATGCAGCAGATTCCACATACCCTCTAGAAGGAATACTACACACAAGCCACACCAATTGCATAGCCAAAAGGAGGCCTTTCACCTCTGATTTTACAGCCTACTCCCAAGACTAAGCACAAAAATCCTCCTAAGGGACATCCTGTGGATTTGCACCATCTCTAGGGACAACATGTCCATAGACCAATGAGCAGATAAAGTTCACCTATATGTAGGTTTTTTCCCACTATGGTGGATACACTATAGATACCAGTCTCAATTCAATATGTAAACCAGATACAGTTTGAAATTTCATTAATGTTGTTCAACCCATATCACCGATTGAGCCACTTTCACCATGATTACTTCCCTAAAAACCCAGCACACAAGAGAATATGCAGCAGAGAGCCATGAACGTGTTCAACAAAAGGAGCTCAGCACTGTCCAGGAAGATCTTGAGTCCAGCAGGTTTCCAGTGCTATCCATCCTACTTCAAGAACTCCTCAAAGATGTCTGTGTACACCACATACCCTTCTCTCCAGCTAAGCAGCAATTATCACAGTCACACCTATGCCTTCATTGCTTGAGGTGCAAAATACACACAGTGTATGTGCTAACTTTACCTATTTTATGTATATTAAATTTTACTTGAAATGGATACATCTCAGAATAAAACCATACCAGCAGTGAGCACATGGATTCAGGAACAGACTTCTGTTTCTGATGTCCTGTGCAAGACATTGCCCTTTAAAACGGCAGTAATTACACTTCCCTCCTTGACAACTGCAATATGAAAATGAAACTATTAACACGCTGACAAGTCAAATTGCATGGTGATAAATAAATACATAGATAAATGCGTTAATTCCACTAGGATGCTGCCCTCCTCTCACCATTCCAAGATGATGAAGAAAGAGGTAAGTAAGGAATCTCCCATGGCTTTTCTTGTACCATTACTTCCTACTGCTTCTACTATTAATCTCTGCTCAAAACTAAGTAATTCCAGCTTTTTATTTCTCTCTATTGGAAGTTCTTCCATAGATCTAGTTACTTCTAAGACATATTTTAATTTCTGTCACACAGCTATTTTGAAGCACACAGTTATGCCTCAAACTTCTGGTTTACACAATTATCAACAGAGATCAGCACAGTTCTGCAGGAAAGTACCAATTAAATATAAACAACAGGCAAAACAGCATTTATACACTCTCTATTTCCTTCTCACATAGGGTATCACTGTGTATTTCACACACAAAATTTTCCATGTAAAGCCTACTCAAATGCCACCCTTCCAGGAAAAGATTGCTTATTTCACAAAATGCTCTGTAAATTGTTTTGATTTATTTTTCAGCTATTAACAGAATCAGTAGAAATTCTCTTCCAGACTGGATAATCAGAATATGGCATGTAGGAGAGGTCAATAAGGTCAGCACACAGTCATCATTTAGGGTTAAAAAAGAACAAATATGGAAAAACCTTGCTGCCACGCACTGCTGAGTATCTGCGGATCTGGAGAGGAAAGAAGTGACAGCCCTCTAAATCTTCAAAGTTTACAAATTCCATCTTGCATTAAATGTAATGTTTTCAGTACAAAACAGTACTGAACATTAAGCTTTTGTGTCTGTTAAAATGCTCTCACCCATATGGCAGCCACACTATACCACTGAAAATGTATGTGCTCATTAGTTAATTATCATATCCTACTTGATAACTAATATCATAACAGGTTCCCTGATTTATGCACACACACACACATCCATATACACACATCCATATGTGTACCCCTGTATGCATACATGTATTTTTGCATATGTAAAGAAGTATGCATGGAAATACCAAATGAAATCTCCACTCTAGGTCTCATTAAAATGTCTTGAAATATTTAGCCATTACAGGCTTGGATATTTTCACTTCAAACTGCATATTTACACATGAAGTAGTACAATTACAAATGGTTTATTAATTAATTGTTCATTAGTAAGTCTTTAACCAGGAGAAGTCTGAAATTATACCTATATAATATGTATATATAAAATATAACTTTAACTATAAGCCAACCAATGGACAAGGATTAAATCTGTGGTTTATGAGTACTGCAGAGCAGCTCAAGGCTGCTCTGAAAATATGACACATTTCATGCTTCTTATTGAGATACTTTTTGTTCATATTCAATGCAGCAAGTCTTATGCTCAGATTAATTTGCTTGTTGTCAATTTAGGCTATCTTATGCACTGTTGTTATTTATGATTTCATCTATTTATTGAATAAATAAACTCAAGTTCTATGAAGCTCATATCAGAAATCACTGAGGTTTTAATGAAGTACACTTTGAAAATATACACTCTTTTGTTTGAAACAAAACTTAAAAAACTGAAGGAGGGAGCTACAGAACATAGTGCTTCTCTATTTTCAGGAACTATTTCTGGATTTTCAAAAATCTGCATCCATTTCCTGTGGTTTTCATTCCCACAATCCCCTAAAATAATCCAAATGAAACAATCCTTCTGATAACATGTTACTGATACACAGAAGCTATACTCAGTTTCCATTTTAGAAACCACAGTACCACGTTTCTATTTTCTCTTCCTGAATCAACTTAAGACTCAATTCTCATAAAAACCTGACTTCTTAATTTATTCATCAGCTCAAAGAAAAAAAAAGCTGGTGGTAAAATAATTAATAGTTGTGATATCTGATACACTATAAAAAGCTTGAATTCATGAGCACTTAACACTTGAAAATACCAAAAATATGATCTGAATCATGTCCCTTCTCAAATGCTGTAATAGGACAGTGCAGAACTACTGTTTTAAAACTTACAAGTTTAAAATAGTGTACCAGAACTGGCAGTGGAAGCTCATAACCCAATGTGAGTGGTTAGTGTCTTGCTTCCGGCCCATCTGGAAAGCAGGTTGGGTGAATGGAGGCTGTGCTGTGACAGCCACCTTCTTCTCTTGAAGAAGCACCGCCTTGTACTATCTGAGATCAAACACTTCATCCTGACTGTCCTGCATTTATGAGAAGACAAGCTCCTCCACCATATTTTGGTCCTGCAATGTAACACTCACCTTGGATTTCTTCATAAATGCAGTAACAACTGTGCAAGTTACAAGACAAGTAAATGGTGCCCAGGCCTTGACAGCAAAGGTTTCATCATGGCAAAGGAAAGACAATCACCTCACCAAAAAATGTTTCTCCTTCAGTGCCACCAGACTTAGAAAAACCAGTAGGAATGGGTAGACATTGGCTTCGAAGGGAAATAACTTCCTTTGTGTGAAGAAGCTGCCTAATCATTTAGGGGTAAGCAGAACTCTAAATAAAAAGCAGCAGGGAAATTGCAGCGCATAATAATACAAGAACCAAGTTGTTACCTACTACTTTTAACATTAATGATGACGCAATGGCACTCATGGTATTGTTAAGGCTGGAAAAGATCATTGAGCCTGTTAGCCCAGCACCACTGTGTTCACCCCTATACCATATCCCCAAGTTTCACATCCAGATACCTTTGGAACACTTTCATAGCTAGTGATTCCACCACTTCCCTGGTTCCAATGCCTGATCAGCCTTTCAGTGAAGAAATTTTTCCTAATAGCCAATCTTGGCCCCCTCTGGTACAACTTCAGGGATTTTCTTCTTGTCACCTGGGAGAAAAGACTGACGCTCTCCTCACTACCACCTCCTTTCAGGTCATCATAGAGACAGATAAGGTCCCTCCTCAACCTCCTTATCTCCATGCTAAACTATGCCAGCTCCCTCAGCTGCTCCTTTTAGGACTTGCACTCCAGACCCTTCCCCAGCTTTGTTGCCCTTCTCTGTACTCACCCCAGCACTGCAAAGTCTTTCTTGCTGTGAGGGGCCAGGAACTGAACATGGGATTTGAGGTACGGCCTCACCAGTGCTGAGCACATGGGTACAACCACCAGACAAAACAAGAACTGTGTTAGGCCATCATGCTCCCATCATTTCAATCAGAGACAGAACAAACTCGGATTAACTCACCACCACTCTCTGGGCCCAGCCATCCAGCCGGTTTTTTACCAGCAAACAGTGCACCCATCCAAGCCATAAGCAGCTAATTTCCCCAGGAGAATGCAGTGCAAAATGATGTCAAGACTTTACTGAAGTCCAGCAAGACAACATCCACAGCCTTTCCCTTACCCATTATGTGGGTCACCCTGTGACAGAAGGAGACCAGGTTGGTCAAGCAGAACTTGCCTTTCATGAACTCGAGCTGGCCAGGTCTGATCCTGGGGCTTCCCTCAAGGTGTTGAGTGATGGCACTTACCATACAAAATGAGCAAGATACATATCATGAAAATGAATTGCCAAAGAAACACATGAAGAATATAATTGTAATGTTATGGCTAGGAACAGTGTTCTGGCTGAAAGGTAAAAAAGTTATTTTGAGGTGGGCAAGAAAAAGGAGACATTGCTCATAGAAATTAGCTGCTGCAGAGTGTCTAAATGGAAGAATTATCAATCCAGATCATGATGTGGCAGTTTCTAATGAGAAAGGCAGGATGCAAAAATAACATCTCAGTACAACTATTAAGCTGGAATAGATGCTGTTTACTGTATTAATGTTGCCTTTACTGGTATAAAAAAACAAAACCAGAATTGTAATAGGCCATTGTGCTCCCATCTTTTCAATTACAGAGATAGAACAATCTCAGATTCCAAAGCTAACTACAAATCAAAATTGTGTTATGTTATCTACTGAGACACAAATGGAAAATAAATACTGTTAACTGTCACTTTCCATTAGGTAACAGAAATTCAATTACATTTCAAACAAGCCTCCATGTCAACAGAATAAATCTGTTTCATAAATGAGCAGGTAATCTTTTTTTTTCCTAACTTCCCACAGGGAAAAAATCAATTTTAATCACAATTGTTCATTTTTTCCCATATTAATGTTTTGAAGCAAAGTACATCATCCGACCTAATAAATACCATTGTATAGCACTAAAGTTTTGGAAAAAGGGGTGAGAAAAGGTGTTAGGAAGAATTATTGAATTTATCTGCTGATACATTGTGCTGTTTTGGCAGTGAAGGCTCACATTGCCCAACTGACCTACAGACCACCAGCTTTCCTAGCCTTCTGACTGCTTCAGAAGATCAGAAACCCAAGCATCACTAACTACTCAACAACAAAGAGTTTATAACCAGCCACCATAAAAAGCAATGCATTTTATCAGGATGATTACACTTCAAGAAATTGAGGCAAGTAGTGAAGAAGGTTTCTGGAAAGAAAAGGTCCCACTCTCCTCTCAGATATGAACAAAAATATATGTAGGTGGGATGACTTGTTCTTCAGAAATACAGGACTTTTGTGGATTCAAGAGTACCTTCTCATGAGAGACACCACCTGGGTGAAAAGTGAAGAAAGTGAAGAAATCTGAAATTGGCACCTATATTTGAAATCCCTTTGTAAATCTTTATACCAGATCTTGGAAATATCCCGTTTTACTTGCATGAGAGCCCCAGCTTGTCAGAAGCCTGCCCCGAAGCAGAGCAGGAGGCAGATTCATCATCGGAGTCTTGAGCATCAGACTTTCTCTCTTCTCTAAACACAAGAGGCTAAAAAAACTGGCTTGACATAAAGAGTACTGTGACTTCAAATTCACATCTTGTAGACAAGAAGAACAAAGACCTCATTGCTTGATGTGGGAAAGTACTGGCCCTGCACTCCCCTTTGATTGGGAAGGGAAGCCAGAACTGCAATTCAAATGTGTTTGGCAGCCATGGGTGCCCACAAACAGTATCAGTTACAACAGAGACAATGAACATCTTCAGCTACATGACTGCCAACCAGCTAAGTGTCACATTACGTTAAAGAGCGAAAAAAATACTCTCAATGCCATAAAGTTATTTCTTTCTGTGGAAACCCATTGTGGAGCTCACAGAAGTCACAAAATATGTGTTTCTTGTAACACAGTGGAACTAGTTCAGGAAGTAAGATTTAGCAATTAAGTAGCACTGGTCAAAATGTAATTAAATTGGATCTCTCTGAGAGTCATAACATCAACAGACAGTGCATTAAACTTGAAGTATGAGAGGGGCTTTTTTCCCTGAGAAAATTAGGTAAAGCCTAAAGGGGAGAATTAAGAAACTAAAATCCATAGAAATCTACTGAAAAGTACCTTGTTAGAGTCACAGGAGGCTTTTTTAATATGTGTTTTTAATATACATATTTATACACACACAAACAGACACAGATATAAAAAAAAAATACAAATAAAAGTAAAACTCAAGAACAAAATAGTATGGCTAAATAATAAAGCACCAAAAAAAAACCCCAAAACAAAACAAAAACCTGAACAAACAAACAAAAAAACAAAAGCCCTAAAAAAACCCCAAACAAACAAATAACACCAAAAATTAATAAGAAGAAAAGCAACAGACAAGCCCAAACTTCACCATATTGAGTGTAAAAACAGATTGCAAGGATGAACAAAGTCCTCAAAACAGTCAACTACATCAGATAAGTTAGGTTCTGGAAGTAAAGCTTCCAGCAGGACCACTGGTCCTATTAAGCCTTGTGGGTATGTATAGTTGGGTTAAACAAAGCAATTGGCCAGGAAGCTAAAATTTTTCTTGGAGTCACTATCCATCACAATTACTATTATCTGAAATGGACAACTCTCCATCACATTGCTGTTGTCAGAGACAGGATGATTAAAGACGGTGAAATTTGACAAATTCTACTGTCTACTCCATTCACGACCAAGAGCCTTCCTCAGTTTCAAAACCATTTGCAAATTTGACCCCACTCATAGCCCATCTGTCATCATATGACGCTCACAGCAGAGAGACAGTATTTGAAGGTCAAGCAGAAGAAAAAGATCCTATTTTGAATGTTCCAGTATCATGAGCTCCAGAGACTGCATAAAGTTTGGATTAATATTTTTATCATTTCTATGAATATAAGAGCAGCTGGGCTGGTTCAGAACCAGGCTGAGTTCTCACCCGTTTTCAACTGTCTCCTGTGTTCAATCTCTGAAGAAGACAGAACTGGGCACAAATATATGATACCACCTCCTTTCAAAGTCCTTGCCTCACCTTGGCTGTTTCCAGTTGATGGAATATTCTGTTCTTGATGCTGTTTGCCTATTTTGTTACTCTCAACAGATCTCTCTTCCAACTACTTGCTCAGTATAACCCTGAACCATCATAAACCTTTTGTGCCCAGGACTCGTCAGGTTTTCACAATACATGTTCCTAAGAAGTATCAAGCTTAGCAGCTTCCAACCCCAAAGGTGGGATGTGAAACACTGCATGAGTTCTGAAAGAAGCAAGGCTCAAGAGTGTAGAGGTAACACAGATGCATTATTACCTTTCCAGCCTCAAGGATAAAGTTGCGCTCAATCCACATAATGAGAGGAATACAATTTTTACTCTTTAACCAGAAAGAGCATTGGTTATTATCTACAACAGAAGTCACAAGTCACAAAACATACAGAGTGTAACAGAATTCCTTATCCCACTAGGAGTGCCCTGAGAACCTATCCATAACAGTCTGAGTGAAGAAAAGAGTGAGCAAAGGAACATTAAACAGACTCTCTACAAGCTTTGTTGTACTTGGACATGCAGTCTTGAAAGTTAAATTTTGTGGAGGGGTGGAGAAGGTCTCCAAGGCAATTCAGTCCACCTAAGATTATGTTCGGGTCTCAAAGGGAACTTACTTCATTGAGGACACCTTGGAGACCAGCCCTGGTAGCTACTATGAGTCTCCAAGAGTATTCACAGTGTGACCCAGTCATTTACAGGTGCGTTCCTGCCATGGTCTGAAAGTCTAACTAAATGACTGGAAATAGGAACAAGGAGGAAAAAATAACCAGTGCATGAAGAAAGCATGTCCAAATGATCAATACTATGAAAGGCACAGTTATTCATATTTACTAATAACTGAAAGCTGACATGCTATGAAAGTAATAAGAATGTGAAATCTGCTGACTACAGAGAACTATTTAGGGTAGTCAAGACTACAAAGGATTGTGAGGAACTCCAGAAGGACCTTTAAAAAACTAGGTAATTGGACAACCTGACAGCACATGAAATTCACAGTGAAAAAAGTGCAGAGTAGGGTACACTAGAAGGAATAAATTTAAAGCCACTTGTACATACTAATGGGTTCTGAATTAGTTATAACCTCTCAGGAAAAAAGATGCAAGATTCATCACAGGCACTTCAATGAAGACATTTGCTCAATACACATGAGGGGTCAAAAAAAGTGAACAGGATGCCATGATGTATTGAGAGGGGAATACAGAATATGAAAAATATTAATATACTGCCATTTATATTGCCATCACTGCAAATTAATGACATACACTCCCCTTGAATACATTACCTCTGTCAAGAAGGACATTAAAAAATAGTCCGAAGGACATTAAAAAATAGTCCAAAGGACATCAAGGATAAACACTCTCCTGTATCACAGGAAAAGAGGGTTTCTAAAACAGCTGAAAAAGAAAGTTTCCTTGCAGACCAATGATTCCACTGTCATTCATGTAAGCCTGGATTCTCTGAAGAAGTGCAGAATACCCAACAACAGAAACACGATACCAGGCCAGGAAGACCTTGACCTTTTTTCACAGAATATTGCCCGTGCTTTTAATTAGAATGTTTAAAAATAATTACCTATTTTTCAGAGAACACAGCAACAGAGGCAGGTGACTTAGTGATGCACACAGGTAAGGCTGAGGTATTCCATGCCTTCTTTGATCCAATCTTCACCAATAATGTCCTCCAGGCTTCAGCACTGAGATGCTGAGTTGGAGAAGGGGATGCCCAGCAGTGGATGAGGATTGACTTGGGTATCTGAGGAGAACTCAGCCCATAGGAGTCCATGGGACCTGGCAGGTGGCATCCAAGGCTGCTCACTTGCAAGGGGCAACTTTTAAAGGAGCAGGACAGGCCCCCAAGAACTGGCAGAAGGCAAATCTGGCACCTGTCTTCAGACAGAAGAAGTAGGAAGCTCCTGAAATTCAACAAGAACAAAAGCCCTGTCCTGCGCTTGGTAAGGAACACACAAAACAGGCTGGGCTTTACTGGGAAGCAGGCCAGTGGAAAATCTTGGTGTGTATGGAGCTGAACGTGAGCCAGCAATATGCACTGGAAGCAAAGGCCAGCAGTTTCCTTGGCTGTGTGAGCAGGACTACGGCCAGCAGAGAGAAGGGATGATTGCCCTGCTCAGTATTCATCAGACCACATCCAGAATACCACAAACCTCACCCACAAATACAAGAAACACATCAATGAACCAAGGCAAATTTCAGCAGAGGGTTTCATGACTGGCTGGGCCTGGAGCACCAGACCTGTGGGGAGAGACTGAAAGAACACGGCATGTTTTGCCTGGAAAACAGATGGCTTTGAGGACACCTACCAACAGTCCCCAAGCACCTGTGAAGAAGATCACTGAAGAGATGAAGTTGGGGTCTTTACGGCAGGGCACGATGGGACAGAAGACAGTGGGCCTAAGGTAAAATAACAGAGGTTCAGACAGGATATAGAGTAAAAACCTTTCCCTGTAAGGACAGTCCACCAGTGGAATGAGCTGGCCTACTGGTTGTTTAATTTGTTCAGGGACTTTGAAGATTCAAATGGGTCAGTACCTGAGCAACCTGCTCTGACCTGGCCACACTGTGTGAGATTGGACAAGAGATCTCCTGAAGACTTTTTCAGACCAATTTATCCTATGATTCCCTAAGTATCCCCACCGCTGGAGGTGTTCAGAAAGCATGTAGATGTGGCATTTTGGGACTTGGTTTAGTGGTGAATATGGCAGTGCTGGGTTAATGGTTGGACTGTTAGAGGTGATCTTAGAGGTCTTTTCCAACCTTCAGTATTTAAGGATTCTAAGTAGTTCTTTTTTCTGTCATAATTACAACATGTTGAACGAGCTCATTTATAGTATCCAAGTACCTGGAAACCCAAGGAAATTACACTTCTACACACCAAACCTTATGAATTTCAAACTACAGCAACAAGCAGATCTCCGGACAGGCTATTTCTCCTCCAGTTTCCAATTGTTCTCTTCCATCTACTTCAGTTTTGTATGGCCCCCATTAACCACAGCATCTCAACATCATCTTTTTTCACTGCATTTCAGAACCATGATTATCTTTACAATGAAGAAATTAGTACATTCACATCCATGTGTTTTTGCTTGCTTTTCCTCACTTTTCTTGCTGTGGATCATTAAATTTTCCATTGTCAAAAGCTTGTACCTTGTATGTGTTCACAACAAAGGCTCGTTCATAAACTGGAAATTTTGATATATAGTCAAATAACACTCTAAATTACAAGAAAAAGAGTAGAAAAGTCATGGAATACAGAAAACTCAAAATTTCATTCACACATTTTCCTTGTTTTATTTCCCTCTGATGCACTACTTTGTATTATCGATAGCTTAAAGATGAAATGTCATCTTTAATTTTTCATTTCTTTGGCACTTTGTTGGTTTTCAGGTTTCATCATACACATCATGACATTGAAAAAGAATGGTTTTTTAACACATTCTCTTTTTTTAAAAACCTAGTATTACTAGAAATGAAACAGTTTTCCACAGTAGCTCAGCAGGAAACATTTTGCCCCTATTTTATGTTCATTCCTATAATTCATCTACATTCAAAAGTCTGAACTTCCCACCTATATCAAACACAATTAAAATTTATGATACAGTATAAAAATGTGGATTTGCTCTGACCTGCAGAAGTAGTGACCCAGCAACAATGAAGCTATGCAAGTGCTGTTTCCTAAAAAACAACACTATTGGCACAAAACTGGCTTTGTTCACCCACTTTCTTCTCTGCCTTTCTTTCCCTATGAGAGCAATTCATAAATGAAGAAAAACATTTGGCTTACACATCTATGCATGACCAGTTTGAGATGGGGTCCCAAATCCCCTTAGGCACAAGCCTTATTTTCAGAAATATTCAGAACTTTTCTGGTTTTATTCTTAAACATTTCTGTTGCCTGTGCTTGACTCAAGAGTACTTGAAGATCTGCCTGAATACAAGGAATGCCCTGCACAACCTGTCCTGTCCTCACTCCCACTTTTGTTGCACCACTTCCTAAGAAAGTGTGCTCCATTTTGAAAGGCTGAAATAATTACTTACTCTCTTCTCTTTCTATTTAATTTTGTTCATTTTCTTCTCTATGTTTCATTGATCATTCTTTCTTCAATTTGATTTTTTTATTTACAATTCTCATTTTAAATACTTTTCCAACTTCTCTTTCCTAAAAACATAGGCAATAAGTAATGTAATCAACAGTGACACACAAAGAAGTACCACTCTTTTTCTGGAATTAATGTGCCAGGTATCCTGGCAGGTAAAATTCCACTACATTGCAATTAGTTTACTTAACACAGGTTTTCTCAACTGCCATGAGATGTAAAAACTTTATATTTGCTTTCAGGGTTGGGTTTTTAAAAAAGAAATTAGATATTGAAACATATTGCAAGGGCCAGAGAGTTCACTCTGCAGATCAATCTAGTTTGGGAACCAAAATTTGACAGCAATTACGTAAAATTCCTTAATGTAAGAGGACTTTTGGGGGGAGGGATATTTCCAGCTGAGTGTCAGCAAAATGATAACACTATTGACAATACAAGAGCAAGAAAGACCAAAAGCAGTACAAATATGAGAACCAATGTAATCAAACGGGTATCATCAAAGACTTTGAGGAGCAAGACTTCTGAATCTTACAGTCTTAAAAGTCACTTGAATTTTACTTGATTTGTCAATCTACTACTCCTTTTGAATCTGTCCCCCAGTACACAATACCACTCTGCAATGATGAGCACAGCGATTCCTCAAGGATTTGACTCCTCTGATATGTATAACCCCAGGGTAATTTTCTTTATGGGTGATACTATTCTTTTCCCAATGGAAATCTAGAGCTAATTTAAAACAAGGAATAATTTATGTTAAGATTACAGAACCCATTGAATACCAAGCTTGAAGTTCTTAACAATCCTAGTATAAATTGAAGTGCTGCTGAATAAATCAATTAAATGCACAAGCACACAAATACACTAGATACACACATACATACACCTTTATGCATACTGATTACTGATTGTGAGGATGAAGAAACAAAACTGATTTGCAATGATTAAATCTAGAGTTCATGAAAGATCAATTCAGATCTAGTTATATCTTTATTCAAGAACAGATATTTCTCACAAATTTTTAATTATGACAAATTTCAACAACTGAGATAGACAAGTAACAGATTTTCACTATGGTAACAAAAAACATTAGTAAAAAAGAGTGTCTTCTTCAGCTATAAACTGTTCTTAGGTTAAATATGAAATACTATTTGAAAAATTCTGAGAATGAAAAAGTCAAAAAACAACCTTGAAACCTGAGGATGATACAGTCTGTTTGGCCTCAAATACTACACTTCTATTTTAATCAATTGTCAAAAATCCTGTAAGTGATCAAAACCAAGGAAACACTCCAGCACCAAAAACTTTTAGATACTTTATTTTGAAATCTTCTAAGCTAAACACGTCCTTAACTCTTCTGAAACTCTAGATGGATAAGGAAACCCCAGTGTATGGCTTAGCCTTTCTGTGTCACCTAGTCAACCTCTTGATTAGAAGAAAAGTTGCATCAAAAAAATGTCAGTGAGGGTTAATCAACAATCTAGTGGGATTTACTCACATAAAAAGATACTTACCTTTCTCTAGTTACAGCTGAGAAAAACAGAAATTCACATCACAATTACCTCTGTCCATTGGGCTTAGTTAAATTTTTTTGTCCGACACTAAAACTAGAGGACACAGAGCTAATAATAGCATTTACAGGGGGTTTTCTACAGTTGAGTTGTTAAAGCTTGCTTAGGTTTGTACAGTTGTCTATCTTCAGACCTGGACTCATTTCAGTTCTACATACCCAAGCAGACAGAGTAAAAAAAGAAACATGATCCATTTAAGCACCCCCACACTGCATTTGGTCAAGCCCTGCAACTAGAACACAAAGGAGTGGTTCTGTACAGTGCTACCACCACAAAAATATGTTTTCCTCCAGTTAAAGGGGGGGGAGAAAATTAATCAAAAAAAACACTTCAAGATACTGAAATCTGGCTGATATCATGTTATAATAGTTATGGCAAGTAGACCTGAAATTTTTCCCATCTTAAGGAAGCTGCTGATTAATTTCAGAAGATGAACACTGACATCTCTTCCAAGTGATTTTTGCCATACTCATCAGTTACTTTTCTTTATTACATCTTAAAGATAAATATTCTGTGCATTTCTATCAACTAATATGATTCTGAAAGTTTTACTCTTTTTGATACATTAATTGGCTATCATGAAAAATGGAGCAGAAAATATTATTCATAGAAGTGTTACTCTGGTGTGCATCACAACTTCAAAGCACTTCACAGGCTCTCCTTACCCTCCACAGCATTCCTGTCAAGCAGATAAATACTGGTTGCCCCATTCTCAGGCAGAAGAGGAGGAACAAAAGAAATAAAGACCTGAACTACCACAGGGTTTAACTAAATGAGCTGTTGCACTGACCAGTTAACATACTACCTTCCAGACAGAGGTTTTAGACAGCTACACAAATCCATCTAGCATTTTTTTCAACATCTAAGGCTGTCTCTGCAGGTTAACAAACCATTATTGACATCTTGGTTTAGGCCAGGTAACAGAATACAACAATACTAAAAATTTAGGGCCATCCTGAGTAGTGGTCATTACGTCATTTGTTCTGTAGAGCAAAAGATACAAATTACCTCAGACATTCTAGTGAATTATTTATGCACAAGGAGTAGTATCATTATTGGAAATTATGCAGAACTGATTAAATGGATCACATTTTATTATGGAAGAAAATTACAAGCAAGATTTCCAAAACATGGTGATCTAAAAATAGTCTTCCAATTCCTTACTGAGACACTGGACTTTCCAAACTGCCAAGTATGCAGAGGTTTTCCAAATAAACATCAATAAGAAATTCAGAACTTCTTTCCATCAGTTCCTTCTATGAAAAGATGTCCTAAGTAATGCTGGTGAGGTAAGAAAAATTGGGTAATGAAAGCAAAAGATCTCAAAAAATAAGCATTGACATGAACAATTAATTTGCCTTAAAAAACTTGACTGTAAAGACATTGCTTATGTAATTTGGGATGTTGAAAAACATGAATTCGTATCAGGCCATGTACTGTACAACATAGCTTAATTTCTTCTGTCACAAAGAGTATCATTTACTTGAATTACAGTTGATGGCAGAAGATGCCAGTTCCCATTAACTACACAAAGAATTCAACAGCAGACATCACTTGATGCTCGTGTATTTCCGTAGGAAAGCTCTTAGCCACCTGGTGCTAGGAGTCAGAATTTGTCAACCGAAGGTGTTCATGTAAAAATGCATTAGTGACTAATCACCTGAGACCAGCTAGGGTTAATTTAGCAGAACAGCTTCTAATCTCCACTTCTTTCTTCCCTCAGTGGTAAGTAGACCAGTAGAGACAGCAGAGTAAAAACATGCTCCTGTTTCCTGAAAAAAGTTATCCTTTTTTTACTATGCCCATCTATCACAACCTTTTACCTTCCAAGACCAATATGAAAGCCAAATCTGTCAGGGAACCATCCTTTGAATGTAAGACAGCATTTCAGCCAAATGCAGCAAATTTTGGAGAGGCAAACAGTCAAGTAGGGGTATGGGAGTTTTACTGAGGAGGTAAAGCATAAGGGTGAGAATCCACAAAACAGCAGCCATGTTTTAACAGCCACTATGGGGTAACAGGTCTGCTGTAAGAATGGCTTGCAGGATGAGCAAAGAGCAAGGCAGGAGCATGTAGGAGAAAATGGCTTGATGGGGAAAATAAATGCCACTGAGTAGTGCTCAAAGAAATAAATCTTTACAGGGAGTGTCTGGATCATTGTACCATCATGTTCTGCGCTGCAACTTAGCTGCTTCTGGAAAAGCAGATGAGCTGCTTGTGAGAAGCAGCAAGAAAAAAGCTATAGAATGGGCAAGAAAAGGGGAATAAATTCTAAGACAAAAAAAATGAGGAGTTAACTTCCCCCCACAAAGACTGATGGGGATAAATACTACTGATTTAAAAGGTATTAGACACAGGCTAGATGGAAGAATCCCATGGGAATATCCATCGCATCTTCTCTAGTGCTGATCATAAGCACCTGGGGTAATGGCTTAGGGGGGAACATGGCAATGCTAAATTAGCAATTGGACTCAATGATCTTAGAGGTCTTTCCCAACCTTAATGACTCTGTGATTCCAAGTCCTAAGCCTGAAGCTGAAGAAGAGAATGGCAATAGCCTAAGAGAATATGAACCTTTAAAAGAGATTGGACTTAAACACTGGGGGGGAAACTGTTCTAGATATAAGGTTTTTAAACCCACACAGATTATAGAATTATCTAGAGAAATCTCCCTGTTCTACAAGGGCTGTAGCTTTCCCATCTTGAATCCAGTGTCATGAGTTCTTCGCTTTCTGATAACTGGTTTTCAGAGAAGAGCAAGAATACAAACCTATATATTCTGAAAAGTATTTAAGCACAGGTAAGAAGCTACCTCAGTCTGGGACAGCCAGGTACGTGAAGAGAAAAAATCTGGTTGTAGCCACGAGGCTTCTGGTGCCATTAGAAGAATGCCACCACTAACTTGTAACAGTAGTCCCCTTGGGCTTTTCATTGGATCTTGTTTTTAATGGACTCTGCTACCCAGTAGTTTCCAAAATGCAAATCCATATTAATAAATTGTCTTCTTAATGCTTCTTCCATCCAGTCACTGAAAAACAAAGCACATTATTAAAATGAACCACACAAGTAAAAATGAAAAGAGACTGTAGGGTTCTGCTGAAAGTCAAAGCTGGGCTAAGCTCTCTATTTTGCAGAAATTCATCTTGCTTACAAATTCTTTTACTTATAATTAAAGCAGCTTCCTTATTACACCTTCTCTAAGCATGGCTGTAACTCAACCATCCAAAAATTACCTGGCCTTTTAAAAATCACTTCTTTCATTAGTTGGCCTGTTTTTGTTGTTGCTGTTTAAGAAATTCCCTCATGTGATGTAGAAGACATGCTTTTAATCCAAAGAATCATTTTTAAGGGACAAACTAATTGAATGGAGAAGAGAAGGAGGCAACATAACAGTCTCTGTTTGTATTCTAAATGTGAAACAGAGTTTCTAAAATACTTTCCACTAATTAAACTTCTAATACCATACAGAGCTATCCAATGCCTTCTTCATGAGTCCACCAACAAAACTTTCTGCTTCACCACCTTCCTAAGCAACAATGCAAAAACATCTTTCTTCCTAAGGGACATTTTGTTGCAAGAAGAGTAATCTCTGAAAAGCTGGCATTTTTTATTTCATTAAAATGAGAAGAGAAGCCATAGCATTTTAACTGCACATGTCCCACAGCAGTAACCACAGGGACATTCACTCTTTTGGAAAAACATGAAGTTCAGTTGTTTTGTTGGAGTTTTTTTTAACAAAAGAGCTGGGGATTTTAGCCAAACAATTCTGAATCTAAATCCAAGGTTCTGAATATACTACCCCATAAAGTCTGACTTAATCCCATAGAAATGGAGATACCAAATGCAATTTAATTTTGTGCAGAGTATTGTTACAAAGCAGACGTAACATTTACACCCCACTGCAGCTTCCAGTGTAGTAAAGCAATGTATGCCCAATGCTATTAATAGTAACGAATCACTGCAATACATGGCTCCAATGCTGATACTTCTCCACTTTTGGCACCTGCTTTGGTTCTTAGAAATCCCCTTAGAGTATCATCACTGTACCTTTTCTGACCTTGTCCACCTCTTCCAAGGATACTGATGCTCCTATGCCCAACTTGACCCCTGCCCTGAAGCTGCACCAAGACAGAAGTAGCAGTAGTTGTAATGGGACACAGGAAAGGGTGCCAGGAGTCTCCTTGGAAAGGAGAGTGGCAGCTGCCTATCTCCTTTAAAATCACCTAGGATATGGCTGAGCACTTTCAAGCTGTGCTGTTCCTTCTCTTCTGGAAGGATAAGCAAAACAAAAGGCATTTAATAAGATGAATTACACAAACCCCTGACTATTCCCTCCCTACATACTGTCTTGCACTACTTTTCAAATCAATATACTACTATTACTACTTCTACTTTGTGCTACTATGAAACTTGGCTTAGTAACAGTATTATGAAACCCCAAAAAGTATTTACGTGAAGCACACCAGAGGCAGCTTTCAGGTGATACACAGGTTCTGTTCAGGCTTTCTTAAAAAGAGGCACTTCCCCCACAGAAGACATATTTCCCTTAGAAGAATATTATGTTAAAGGTTCTAGTTTCTAAAATTAGTTCTGTAATAAGAGTGAGAAGACAAGAAAGAAGTTTTACATTTCATTTACAAGTCAGTCTACAAGTGTCCATCCCAGAATGAGTTCAGATTCCTCAAATCCACAGGTAGAGGCATGGCCAAAATCCTGTGCTCCCTTCCTTAGGAGACTGCTTCTGGAAGTCTGCTAGAGATAGCCTCAATATGGCACCAGACCTTTCCAGTGATAACTGCTTGTATCTGACATTCACAGTGAAGAAGAACTATCTAGTTTATAGATGTTTTTCTAGCATATATTTCCCTTATTTTTCTCAAAGGCATGAAATCATGTGATATCACTGCCAGGCCATAAATATGCAACACAATTTTACATTTTTAATTCTGTATTTGCATGGCAGATCAATTCTGAATCACTTATATTGTCTATTGGAAGTGTAAATACAGCTTAGGGATAACAAGACAGCATAAATCAAGATCATTATGCCAAAACAGACAGTCCAGTGCCAAACTAAGGCCCAAACCTGCATGTTTGACATCTGCATGTGCAAGACATAGGACCATCCACCATCCAAAAGCATACATGCAATTTTTGACACCACAAGCTAGCACCATTACGTGAAAAAGCTGGTCCCAGAGTTCCTCAGAAAAATGCCCAAGATGGTGACTGCAAAGGTGTCTAACTGACAGATACTCTGGAGAAGTAGAGACAAGTGGTGCTGCATGACAGAATCAAGAAATTGTCTTTACTCAGCCTTGCCAAGATGCCTCAGCTCTGAGCTGAAAAGGATGAGCACATTCAGTCTTGGCTCTCATGAGCACATTCAGTCTTGGCTCTCTTCTGACAAGCTTGACAATTAATGTCCACTGATTAGGATGCATATAATGAAATGTTTTTATACTGATATCAAACTGACTATATTCCTGTTACTTACAGGACACTTTAAAATATCGTAATTCTTTCATCTATTTGAAAACAAATGAAGGAACTATGACGTTAATCATAGAAGAGCAGCATCTAACCTTTCAATCTAGAAGTTTTTCCCACAGCAAGTCAGGAATGTGAAATTAATGGACAAAGGAATAGGTTTAGAGCAAAATTTACATATTCATCCTGCATCCAGTTCACAGTAGCACCATAAGGAGGTTTGAGCAGCACTGAAATATGCCTCCTTAAACCCATTTACCCCAGCCTCTCCTCCCACACAGGATTCTTTCACCTCAATTTAAACATAATGAACATGGATCATACTGGCACCAAATCCATGGCTTGCTTTCCAAAAGATACTACAAGATATGCAAAAAACAGCCAAGCCAGTCCATTTGGGCATGTAAACCTGTAACATAAACACAAACACTCAAGAGTTCAATTCCCTAAAGGTTAAATTAATCATAAGCCCAAGCAGTTTTCTAAATTGAGGCCCATGCTGTTTCTTAAAAATCTGAAACATCCTAGGATCCTAAAACAAATTAGTATCTTTCACTTCCGTTGATTTCATGCTGCTAAAAATTCCCTTCAACCACCAATGAACTAATGCATTAGCATGTGTGCTGCCATACCAACAAAAATGCACAACCATTTCCTTTTTAATGGCACATCAAATATTTTGCTATGTGTAGACATCAAGATTTACAAGGGGCTTTTTTTAGTTACATTAATAGTAATAGTGCTAAAATCTTAAGAACTAAGTAGCATTATATTTAATTATCCTTCTATAATTACACTGATTAAATACAGTGTAAGGGACCATAAAGATAGATAAAACATTATGGCTAAAAAACGTCTCAAAAATGACCATAAAATTATTATTAAGCCTGAGGTGAGAAAATTAATATCACAAGCATGATTTTATAGGGTTTTTTTTAATATCACTTCCCCTTCTTAGAGTATCTCATCTGCAGTGGCAGCAGAATTTCCTCCCAGCAGTAATGGAAATGAGAACTAACTATAAAAAATGTTGCAACTTGAAAGGGAGGTCAGTTTAGACCTCCATACCAAGGGAGAGTATTTGTGCGCTTGATGCTTCAGGCAGATGCCAAAAAAAACCATACTAAAACACCTTTGAGCTCCAAGTACACTGGCTTATGCTTGGGTAATATTTATTTCCCCTCATTTTCTTCTCCTTTCTCGTCTTACAAACATCTTTTACAGACACTCTGTATGTGCAACAATCAGCACAATGTAACAATCACATCTATTTTCTGAGTAATGATCTAAAAAGAGACATCCAAGTTTTTTTATACAGGATGACCAATACTATTATAAGGTTTAAATAATCCCAAGAAAAATTCTGACCAAGAACTAATATTAAGACAAAGAATTCATACTGGAAATCTGCAATGATTTCAAAAACAGAAAAGACCAGATTATAAGGTTCGGACTGAGCACAAGAAAAAAAACCCAGATTTTTCTGACCTACGAATGGCATAAATCATTTAAAGTAATAATTTTCCTGATTCTTTGAATTATATGTTTAATTAATTTTATTACACATAATTACCAAAATGTATCATAATTATCTGACACATTTCAAGAAATATGGTCTCATTTTACTTAATTATATGATTAATTAACTATGGTAAGTAATTGCTAAACTTCAACAAAATCACATTTCTCCTCTTCTTTCCAAATTCAGAAATCATCCCCAAGTGCTCCTGTCTGAGACTGCTTCCCACAAACAAGCTTCGTGGTCATCAAACATACATTTGTTCTGCAGGAATGAAGTGCACAACCTCCTACTTCTATGCTCTTTTACTGTGTTATATTCACTGACTCGTTCTCAGTTCTTAAAAATAGCTACAAATGTTTTTTCCATAGCGGTTGGCTTTGATACAGACACGCCTGGTTATCTTAAGAACTATCACACTCCCTGGAAAGTCTGTTATTAGAGTTGCCAGCCCACTGCCTTGGTTCTGATGCCTGTAGTGCATCAAGAACATGCCCCTGAAGATACAGGACTGGTGCAGACCCTGACCTGGATCTCGGGTGAAAAGCAAAAACAGCCATAGTGTATCACTCTCCCATGTATGTGGGTTGGCAGAAAGCATCCATATGAGTCCTTAGAGCAGGAATGAATTGAAGACAACCTGCAATCTCTCAAATTTATCCTAGGGACCAAACCAGTCACCAAACTGGCACATCAACATCTCTGCTGTGCATCACCACCCCTGTAGCTGCCCTAGGCTGCCAGTCATTATCTGAGACAGGGTACAACACTCAGGATGTGCACATGAAGCGAGTTCAAAATTGCATAATAGAGGAAAAGTACTAAACCTTATTAATCCAAAATGAAAATCTAGATAAAAAAGGAGTAACAGCATACAATGTATCATGGGCCCTGGTAGATATAAATATACATTTGGGGAGTTGTACATCCCAACCAAATCTAGCCAATCAAGAATAACACAGAAGGAATTTCTTGTAATTCAAGAGCTAGCTAACAATATTCCAAGGATAGGTAATTTGTAACACTAAAAAGGGCCTTAACTTGTGATATTTTAATACAAATTGATTGCCTGTATTTCTGATGCGTTAGGGTAATTATTTACAAAATCATTTTATCTCAACTGAAAATGTGTTAACACATCCAGACCTCAATCAAAAAAACGTATTCCTGCATTTTGAAGAAAGTAGCAAGTCAGTTATTAACTAGAGCTTTCCTACCTTTTACTAGTTTTTATGCCGCTACTTAATACCTGGCACACAACCTCTGGATTTGAGTTGCATGCTAGACATTCCTAATCCAACTAGTGCCACCAAGAATTGAAGCAAAGACTGTCTAATGCAGCAGGATCTTATAATAAGTCAGTCCCAAATGACACTGAAAAAAACCTAATCATTTTTATTTTAATCCCCATCTTCTCCTAAATAACAAACTCTGATTCTTTTACAAACTGATGAGGTGCCTATTCTGCAGGACATGTGCTGTGGGCTGACTGGTGAGCAAAATAAGGAGATGTGTATGAGAAGCCGAGGTGCCTGTCTGGCTGTGAAGCAGAACAGAAACCAAAGGCTGTCCACATCAGTGCCTTGCCAGGTCAGTCACACAGACTGCTCTGTGTTTCATGCCTCCCTGTGCTAAACTGCCTATCAGCATTTTACCTGGGTATCCAACACAATTGTTTTTACGCATTCTTAGAAATAAGGACACATTTCCCAACTTCCCTGATGGATTATTTCTAATAAGGTTCTTAACAAAACTTAGAGAAAAAAATACTTTGATGATAAAGGATAAATTATGGAGGCCAATATAATTGTCAACCTTACACTAGCCATGGCTAAATATCAAAAAACTGGAAAAAATCAACTTCACCACAGACCAAGTACAGGAATAGAGAGCTTGTTTACACAGCATATATGTCAAGAGTTTTTCACTTATCCTCAAACTGGATCAGCCTCTGGCATACACAGACAACCTTTCCCACACCTAGAACTCCCTACTCTCATGTTCAGATATCAGGGAATGTTTTTCCTATTCCTCCTCCTTCAGAAGTATAAAATTCATAAAAGCCATCACGCACACCTCTCTGGAGATAGCTTCACACTGCAAAAGTGATCTTCCAAAATTCAGAGACTGCAGAAGTGATTTAGAACTACATCTGTCTTGCCAAATGTGTGCTGTGGATCTTGAACAGCTCAAAAGCTCTTGGGAAGGTGGAATGATTAACAGTTAATACCTTGGCCATTTTAGTGTAATCGTCTCTCAAATGCAGAATTCTTTCTCACTGCAGCATATCTGAATTAGTAGTAAACATCACAAACCTCTCTTTACACATCTCCTCACTCTGCCTGCAGAGTGAAAAGCAAACTAGTTATCAGGAACCTTTTGTTGTTTGTATTAATTGGAAGTCTTGTGGCTATACTGCTCCTTAAAAATGTGGGAGATCTTGGGCACATGTGATGATGTTGATGTCAATATACTAAAGGGTATCAACCCAGGAAAAAGGGGAACCCAATAATGGAGAAGAAGGCGGCTGCATTCATCTATACATTTTAAGACCTCAGTTCAATCATGTATTCTCCAAACAGTTATACTGTTTCTAAATCTTTTTAATAGGGCTGGACTGCATAGTCTGCAGTCAAGGTTATCATAGCACTGCTCCTATTTTGATGCTTATTCTTTTCTTAATAAGTAAATGATACCGCTGGATTTATTTCAGTCCTGTTTGGGAGTTGTCATTTTTGGTATTTTGTCTCAGTATCTAGACACATGTTCTGTCAGGGAGCATTTTCTGAGAAACATATTGTAAAATATTACACACTTGAAAATATGCATACAAAAAAAAAGGAGTAGTGAAGGCATGATTATACCCGAGTTCACATCAACATTCACACACAGTATCATGATCTTCAGGAGAGCAAGAGGTATGAACACATCCACCAATTTATCTTGTAGCTGAAGTTCCCACATCACCTCTCCCCAAAAGAGGATAGGCCTCTCCTGGATTCTTGGGCTTATTTTCCTGAGAGCAACTTCCAGCAAAGATAACAGATGCTCATAGACTGACCCCCTGCCACAGGCACCCGCCTGGCTGAGGATACTTGGACAGGCAGCTCAGAGAGTGTGCCCCATACCTACCTATCAACTCCATCCAGCATACCTGGTGTGCCAAAGCTTGGGAAATCCTTGACAAAGGGCTACTGTCCCTGTATAGAGCAACCCTACATGACAACAAATCAGCCCTTTCTCAGACACAACAGCAAATCAGCCTGACCATTTTCTCCAAGCCCAGCACATCAGCCTGCACAAGCATCTGCAAATCAGACACAAGACAACTGCAAAAGGATGCATCTGACAACTGCATCAGGCTTGTCGACACTAGAAGGCTCACCTAAATCCAACCTTGGAATAAGCATTTGGAGCTGGGGCAGACAAAGTGTGAAAAACACATGCCATCCCATAAGGTTTCAGCCTCTCCATTCTGGTACTAGGCTTCCTTAAGATCTAAAAGTTATTAGACCTCATCAACAGTAGCAAACCAAGCCCAAACCAAGATTTCTCTCCAAATTTAAAGGACTTTCCAGACCTCTACACTTGCCTTCTCCCATCCTTTAAAACTAGAAAAATTGTTCATATTTTTATGTTCATTAGGGCAAGGGTTTGTGCCTAAATTTCTTACAAAGAGTCCTTGATCTTAGCACTTTTTTATTTTTCAGTGGAGCTTGTTGGTTTGGGGGTTACAGTTTTGGGTTGATTTTTTTTTTAATCCTTCTTTCTTCAACTGCTGCACAACTTTAGGGCATCTAATTCTCTTTCCTAAAATAATCATTTTACATTAATATTTCAAAACATCATGAGATAAATGTATGTTTCATTACAGTTAGATCACAATGGAGCTTCTAGAGAAGTATTTCTGACACAAAATGAACCTTTTTGACTAATGTTAATAAGACATTTCATATAATAATAAGGTGCCATAATGATTTCAGTGTTATTTTAAAGTGTTACTAAACCATCAATTGCTCTGAAAACACAGTGAGGTCTTGCAGCAGAATTTAGATTTAAACACACACTTTTTGTAACACTTAACATATTGCACTATATGAATCACAGTAAATAAGCCCAACGGGAATGTTTACTGAGACACAAAGAAAGAAGATCTGCATAAGGAACTAGTTTATCATAAACAATACAAATATTTACTCTATTATTTAATGTGTGCCCAGCATGCCTATCCTTAATGCAGCATTAGCTGACATCAGGCATATGCCATATGCGCAAATAATTAATTCAAATTATGTTTTCTTCCAGTGTGTCGTCTCAGAAATGAGCTGAATTAATGCAAAGCTATATTCAACAGCAAATACTGAGATGATCTCTTTATGTAACAACGCAGCCATGCCTGCCTTTATGAGCACAAAGTTTTTAATACTTCACCCTCATTGTTATTCTGAGCCAAGGGCTGATGGTATGCGAAATACTCCTGAAGTGTTCCTCATATAATCACTGTCGTGGGTTGAAAAGTGATTTTCCCCTGCAAGGAACGTGATGACTTCCTTCAGGCCTGAGAGAACCAATTAGCTGGCTAGTTCTAAGATGGACACTGTTTAACCACTTAAGAAACTGAGTATGTCTCTGTGAAAGGAGAAGCTCAGGAATCGCTCTCTTGCTTCCGACTTCTGAACAAGTAACAGGAGGCCTGCGCGGCCTGGCAGGGCTGGCCAGGCCTGGGCCAGGCCCTCTCAGCCAGGCTGGGCACGGCTGAGATCCTGGCCTGGCTGCTGAGATCCTGCGCCGGCTGAACCCTGGCCTGGCTGCTGAGACCCTGCTGCTCCTGCCTCCTCTTCTCTCCCCAGGAAAAGTCTGCAGCAGCTTCAGGCACTGCCCAGCAGAGATCGTGTGACCAACAGCAGAGCCCAGCAGAGATCACAACTCTCTCAGTGCACGGATGAAACTTACAGACATCAATCCTCTCTCAAGTGAGAGTGAAGGCATGTGAGGAAACCAACATGAAGACACTGAGGTCAGTGAAGAGCTGAAGCCCAGAAGCAGGAGAAAGAGGAGATGCTTTAAGCTGAAATTCTTTTGTAACGCCATGGTGATGGACTATGATATCAGACTATTCCTTGTAACTCATGAATGCAATTAGGGGGATGCAGTGTTCTAACTGCAGCCTGAGCAAAAGTACCCGTGCTGAAGCAAGCAGATGTTGAAGTAGCTATGGTCTATAAGAGGGAGATGGGGAACTTTGCCACAAAGGAGAGAGATGAGAACCCTTGCCCCAGGGATAGAAGAAGAAAATTTTTGCTCCCAGAGATAGAAGAGCACCCTTGCTCCAGGGATAGAATAAACCTTCCTTCCAGAGAGACAAGCAGATCTTCTGCTTTTCTACCAGAACAGCTCATCCTTGAAATAGTACCCCATGAGACAGAGATGAGCCCTCAAAAGCAGTTGCAGGGAGAACTGTGTGTCGCAGGAAGGGACTTTCACATTGCGAACAGATTTCCAGGAGGCTGATTCGCTGTGATATTGGAGCCACGAGAGAACCGTGTTCTTGCGACAAAGTCTCCATGGCATGGCAGGAGAGACTTCCCTCCCTAAGTGAACTGAAGAAAGACTATTTTAGAATGGTAAACTGACTGAAAGTCTCAGGTTTTGTTTCTTTGCATTGTTGGTGGGAAGGACAGAGGAGGTTGGGGAGAGGAGAAGTGTCTGAAGGTTTTATTCTGGTTCTTATTATTTTCCTTTTAGTTCTGTTAATAAAACTGTCTTTATACCTTTTAAGGTTTTGAACCTGCTTTGCTTTTCTCCTAATCCTTATCTCACAGCAAAAAATGAGTAAATAAGTTTAGTGGGTGCACTGGTGTTCGGCCAGAGTGCTCAACCCACTACATTAAATTGGTGCCATGACTGAGATGGCGAACTAAAACCACTACAATGACTAAGGCGGTGATTTTTAAAAAACTGACTTCATTAAACACTTTTTATAAGACAAGTCTTCACAGAGCAAAGTCTTCAGAATACATCCATCTTCTTTAAACCCAAAAACCCTTCAAGAATAAATATCCACTAGAACAGCAGTTTTCCACAGTGCAGGGACAGATCAACGGTCCCTATATACTCCAGCAGAGATGGTGATGTCCAACAGAGAGATTAGCAGGTATTTCTAACACAGGCAACATAACCTGTGAAGGCCTTCCTGAAAGGAATCACATGGCGCCTTTCTGCCATTAATTACTGTACTGCACTATCCTGTTCTCATGCCATTTCAGATGCAATTTGTGTATGAAAAATTACACTTAGGCCCAAAGTGCTACATGAAAGAAGTTATAAGTACTTAACTAGCCTTAAAAGGCACGTTTCTACCTCATTCTTGTAAAAATTTATTCAGATCTTCTCTGAGAGCTGCATGTTACCCCTGTGCTTTTCTGTGTGGTGCTAGTGCCAGCCCTCCACACCTACTATTCTCCTTTTCTCATCAGCTTTTCAGCTGATCATGGAAAAGAACTGACTGCTGAAAACGGAATTTCTCCATCCCAAAATTAGCTTGGAGAAATGCCATATACAGCTGTTGGAAAACAGCTTGGCTTTATCCCATTGGCAATCCATGTAATACTGCAATTCAGTCCATTCAGAAAGATTCAAGGAAAGGAAACAGCGAGCTAAGGTAAAGAGACAGTCTTGTTAAACATTTGCAGTGCCCCTAATGGAAAAGACCTCACCTGACGTTTTGTGTGTCTCTCAAATTAAGTTACTAATCGTACTTCCTGAAGTTCAGTCCTGCTCATCTTGAAGCTGTTCATGTTCCCCACACAAATGGAATCCCCAATTCAGGCTACATTATGCATCAATTTAAATGCACAAATTTATAACAGCACCTAAATTCTCCTGAAGAAGTGAATCAAACAACTTTTCAGTTTCATGCAGAAACTGGGGAGAGGTTCACTCTGGCTCTGTCACATATCTAGATCTGATTTGGGCCATGAAAGAACTGGAGACAGGATCTTACAGACAGGCACTATTTATTTAAGTATCTTAGGATCCTTTCTCTCAACTCCTGTGAGGTGCCCAGAAGTGCTTGTAGGTGCCTTACTCCCACTTTTACAAATCTAGCCTTTAGTATTTGTCTGTTTCCAGACATGTCCTGGGCTTCTTGGCAACAACTCACAGCTCATCACTTTGGCAGGGCTCCCTGTGGCTGCCCAGGTACAGCCTGGATAAAGGAGGCCAGGATTAGCAACACACCTTTTGCTGCAAGAACAGAACAGACTGATGGCAGGACAGGCACTGACTGGATGGTGCAGGAAAGACCACATTATCTCCTTTTTTTGGCATTACAATATGACATACAAAGGAGAAAGGCAAGAGTTGGCATACATAGCAGTATTTGAAACATTGATCATGCCTGAAGTTAAACAGATACAGAAACAAAATGTAGAAATTACTTTATATTTTAAAATGCTTTACATTTTAACCTCTTCATCACAGCATGAAAAACTAAATCAAAAGGAAAAGCTTGCATTTTATGACACTGCATATTAAGCAACCAACACAGTATCATGCTTAAATGAAAACCTCTATTAGAAACATACACAGCAGCACCCCAAGACCTACAACACTGTTTTCTGCACACAGTTATATTAACATAAAAATTTGAAGGTGCACCTAGTTCCCAGTTTTACCATGCTTAGCCCCAAGGAGACACACTTATCCATTTATTGTTTGGAAAATTTAATTGAGATTCAGCTTTATTTTACTCTTATGATAGTAAAGACAAGACAACCTTTCAGATGAAACCAAAGACATTGAAAGTACTTTCACATACACTTGAGTTCTTGGAGCTACAAGCTGCTTCTTGGTTTTCTTTATTAGTTTATGTTTTGAATCATTATAAAATATGTTTTACTGTTCAAACATGGAATACAAGATAAGAATCACAAGCACAAGAACCACTTTACAAAGGCTGTAAGAGCAGGAAACTGGCTTTGACAGGTCAGACATGATCTATCCAGCTCCATGATTACAGCAGGACAAGGACTGTGTTTAAGACACACTGAGGTTTCCAAGGCAAGTCTTTCTCAAAAACAGTACAAGCTTAAGGTAACCAGAAGGTACAGTAGTTAGTAGTTAGTTAGTAGTTAGTAGGTAAGGTACCAGAAGGTTACAGTAGTTAGTTCTAACATATATGATATAAATATTTTAAAGCAAGCGAAGTATTCTATTGTTTTACTGGAACTTTATGGTATGAAAATCAACAATAACAATTTTCTTTCACACGATCAAGCAAAAAGCAGAAATTAATATGACAATTTTCCTCATCCAGAGTACAAGCAGTTATCATCAACAACAGCAAAAAAACAGTCATGCTGAAACTATGATAAATACCTTGACAGTGTCCTTTTAAAGTCATAACTTATTATGGAAAATCAGCATTCACAAGCATAAATTTGTTTTTGTATAATTCACTGCCCACTGACATTTGGTTCTTTCCTAACAAACCTGTATTTAAGAGGAAAGTCATAAAACTGAAAAAATGGCAATGACTGAGGAATTCATGGCTTGGTGCTCTATTAGCAATTAATAAATTCACCTAGCAGTATCCAGAACCTAGTCATCTGCCACTTTTTATTTATTTCATTTCATTTTCCATATCTTCCATATACTCTGGGGCAATCATACACAGGACCTTTACCTTGCCTGCAAAACACTAGTGATTCCTCACTGTACTTCAGCGTTTCAGGCATCATCTTTATTGCATTATTAAACGCACACGAAATAAATACATCTTGTAATGTAGTGGAGAGCATAGCACTTAACAAAGGCCCCTCAACTGTTTCACAAATAGCTATCAAGTTTCTGATGTTAAATGTGTTCATTAATATTTCATTATCTAGGATGGGATTTGATTTGCTTGGGAGTATTTTGGCCTTAAAAAGCTCCAAAAAGAAGTTCATCAGACCCAAAGGGGAGCTTTTAAATCGTATTCATGGCAAGGAGATACACAATAAATGGATCCTGACAACTTCTCTCTCTTTTGCCACTTAATGAGTAACCATCAAAGTCAGTAAGAGCCCTGATAGAAGTCAAAAACATCCCAAAATAAAGAGACTCTTGAAGAGATCACTTAATCATTTGAACCTTTCCTCCCCTCACATCAAGTCAAACACCCGACTGATCCAAACTGAAAGCCAGACAGAGAAAAGGCAGTTTCTTGAAGCAGGCAGGTAGTAAGTCACTTAGAGCTTTAGAAGTTGCAGAAAACACACAATACTCTACCATTTCCTGCATTACACATTTCATACATTATTTAACAATAAATTATCATCAGTCTTCAGCAATCAAGGCACTCATCCCGTAAGAACCATGCATCAGCAGCAGTGTCAGCCATTGTGTCATAATGGCCCTCCCTCCTTACTTCCCCAGAGGTTCTAAGGAAGAATGAAGATACTTCAGCCAGTTTGTTATTTCCTAGCACTTGAAGAAAAGAAGCAAGATTCTGTTCCTATTCCATTTCTATGCTTGCTCCTGTAAGAGAAGAAGCAATAGTTCTGGACCCAAAGATGGTATGATCCCTATTTCCCTTCAACTTCCTATGCCGTTTATGCTAATGCATCTGATACTGCATTTGATTGTTTCTTTTCTTTCTATGTATGTCTTAATACTGAGAGATATCGTGGTGGTGCACAGAACTCTGATAGCAAGTATATAATCTCTGGAACAGCAAAAGCTCAATATTCGAGCAAAAATAAAGAATTATCAAATCAAACCAATTCTGGCATCTGGCTGTTCCCTGGTATTCACTGGAGCTCTCAATTCCCCTCTTATACATCAACGTCACTTCAACAAAAACAGACTAGCTTATCTGTGCTACCAAGTACAGAATTCCCCACTCCAGTGTTGCAGTTTGCCTGACTGTTTTAGGACGTTTTTTGCAACAATATTGACAGCAGCACAATTTCCAAACAGTCTAGAGGAGAATTTTCAGGGAGTCAGAGATGGCGTTTGGTTGCAGTACAGTTTCACTCAGAAAGTAAAAGTCTGCCCCGTGGCACACTGCTGTAACTCACAAAGAGAAGTAATTCCAGTCATTAATTGACTTGCACACAGGTGGCAGATTTCAGTTTAACACCAATGCCCTTCCTGTAACAATTTATCAGCTTCCTCCAGTGCAGTCTCCTGGAGTGGCATCATTCAACAGTGTTGCTACTGAGATGCAGTGGGAAGGTAAGAGCCCCCTTGTATTCGAGGTGGTTATCCCAATTCACATGCTTAGCATTTCTTGAGAAATCTGCAAAACCTTCAACACTCTGATGAAACTTCCTTGAAAAAGAGATCAATAATTCATTATACTGCAAAATTTAATTCAATTCCTGTTGATAACAAGAAGATACAGGATGGTAATATCTGGATTTGTCTGCTACAATTTCTGGGTTTTTTAATTTAAATATTCCTACTGGTACTACCTTATTTTGCTTTTTCTCTGGCCTTTGCACCATGATTTCTGGCAATATCTCTCAAGGCAGGCACATACACCTGACAGTTTTAATAGGGCGATTGAGAGAAAGTTTCACTAATACCACTCAGTACTAATTTACAAATATTCTTTTCCCTTCTTTCTTACAATTATCACTGGAAATATGGGAAGTGAGTTTTATGCCAATATTTTCATGCATGTTGTTTTCCATGAAGTTACCTTAAACATTATGAGAGGATACTTTAATAAGCAGTATTACCTCAAGTATTTCTCCATTACTTTGCCTGGTAAGACATAAAAGGGAGAAATAATTTTAATCAATGTGAAACCAGTCTCAACCTGGAAACTGCAAAAACCTGTCTTTTTCAGTGTACTCAGTTAACTTAAACTCAATTCTGTAGACAATGAAATTGAGAGTGTTACAATACATAACTGGCAATGATATGACTTGGATCCAGTAATGGTACAAAACTGAATTACAACTTTCAGACCTGTACTTTTGAATTCTAACATACTACAACTGAAGGGGCATCCACAGGTTAACAGCAGTTCATCAGTAACCTCAGGAAACTGCGGGCAAATTCAGAAGTTTGAGGGTTGTTCGTTGGTTTGGTGTTTTACACTTCTTTCTTCCTCTCACCTCAGATTCCACATTCTTTCAGTGTTAAAATGTTCATTCTTACTGGTTTGGTTTCTGCTGAGAAAATGAGTTCATTACCAGTCCTTCAAAATAATTTTTTCATGATACTCCTCTGCAGGAGGAGGAGAACCTTTAATGTCAGTGTGAATATGATTCTGTATATCTATAGCACTGAATTTATAGCACACATGTGGAAAATCTTGTAAACTGCCCTTCTCTTGATAGACTGTGCAGTAAACTATACAGTATTTTAATTAATTTCTTAATTACAAACCTAAAGTGTGGTAGTTGAAATCTCACATGCATGCACAGCCGAGATTGTTGCTTTAGCCTGACTAACACAAGGCAGATCAAGGCAGAAATGCTCAAAATATGGAGAACCAGCTGGAAAGATAGAGACTGGCTCTTGTCTGCTTTTACTCACTTCCTATTTTATTCCTTCTCTGATAATTACCAGATCACTGTTTCCAAGCCTTATGCTTTAACTTTCTAGAAATCTCAGAAGCCTGAAATACCACAACAGAGGGATTAGTACCAAACCAGGGACATTCAATTGAGTTACTTAGCAGTTGTATTTCATGATAAAAACATAATCATTTGTGTATTTGGTGTCAGTGATTGATCCAGGTACCTGCTGTCACAGATGCACGTGAAGCAGGACATCCAGGTGCCGTGAGCAGCGAGTCATGCAGAAATTTCCATTTCTGTAATGTGACCGCAGAGCCAATACCATTTTCTCTCAGATTTTACTCATTCAAGTGTAATCTCCCATTGCTGATCTTTACTCTTGTAAAGTTGCACACTATGGACTTATCAACCTAAGCCATCTTACAGTGACAAGACTACTCATAAGAATGGCACAGACCAGTCTATCACATCAGGCCAAGTCTCAAACTCATGTTATTTTCAACAGTGACCACATGTGTAGGCCCTTTGGAAGAAAACATGGTCTTTCCTCCTTTCCTCTGTGAGCTTTTAAGAGCTGCAGAGAAAACATTTCCTGAGCTTAATGAAGTTGCTTTAATTATGAAACCCCAGTGGATCTCCTAAGTTCCCACACAATTTTCTCCTGAGAGGTAAGGTAGAAAGTATGATTTGGAAGGTGTTCTTCCAAAATACTTAGGGTCTTTCCTGACCTCTCATGTGCCTAAAAGCTTGAACCTAGGCAAATCTCAACCAAAGTATTTCAGGAGGACAATAACAGTTCTTAAGCCTGAAAGAAGAGCATTCATGTGAGTCACTACAGCAGCAGTGGCTCGGAGTGCTGTATTTGCACATTCCCCAGGTGCCCACACAGAGGTTAGCTAAGCATGGCACCAGCATGGAGCTAAGTCCTGTTCCCTCTGCAGCAAACAGAACTGATGGAGCCTGAAGAGCACAGGCTCTCTCAAACGCTGTTACAAAGACAGATTTTAATATATAGCAATTAAACATGCCAACCACGATAATACCGAGAGCTGTGGGAACAGGTGCCAGCTGCAGAACCACTCCTGCTACTGCTTTTGAGACTGCAGAGGTAGGACTATGTAGGCAGCAGCACAGACCTGCCTCTGACTGCACTGTTTGTGCCCTGCCAGCCTCTGTCTTACCCACCACTCTCCTCACTGCCAGTCTTCAGCTGCTTTACATTTCCCAGCCACATTTAAAACATGCACCATGCCCTTCCAAGCAAGGCCCACTACCTGCACTCTGAAAAGACCTGTGATTAGCTTAATACTTTGTTTTTGGATGGCTAAAATTAGGCAGGAGTCTGCCACTCCCTTCTACTTCTTTAAAGCTTTTAATACATTTTCTTCTGCTCTTATGCAAAATATATGCCTGCTGTAACAGCTTGCAACCAAAGTAGAAGTACAAGGCACCAAGATTTTGCAGAGAGGAGTTCTGTATGAGCTAAGGAAGAATCAGACTCCTGTACAGCTGAGAGGTGAGACCAGGCAGGTGGCTGGGGCTGTTCCACCACGGAGCCATGCAGCCACTCTGGGGCTTGGCCTTGACACGCTGCAGCAGCAGCACACAATGGGGATGCCCAGGTACCTAACACAGCACAACTACACCTATTTTGCTGCATTCAGAGAATTTGGAAACCTGCCTTTAGAGTATGAGAAACCGGTGCAACTCTGTGAACAGGTTACTGGCCGCAGCACACAGACTTTTCTTGGCTTTCAAGTATCCTTACTAGCCAGAGCGTCCCTCAAACTCCAATGCTGCTTTGCATTTGATGCTAAGTGTAGCACTGCTGGTTGATACTGTAGTAGTATATGCCAGACATGTTGGGTTTTAAAAAAATGTTTAAAAAGCAGTAATAATGGTGCGGTCTCCTGAGAATACATTTATTTCTGCAATATAAAATAAAATTAAATTCTTCAATCTCAAAAACCATTAAAAGATTGTATTTAAAATGCATGAAGCATTAAAAAGACATCAAAGTTAAAATAATCTCATAAATCTCTTCATTTAAAAGACTTATTAGAATACAGATAGAGGCAGAAAACAGCTGCCCTGCAGACTAAAGCAGTAAATTATGACTATTTTAACTTTTTTTTCATTTTCATCATTGAAATTTTCCTCACAGAATTACTGCAGTAGACCAACTGCCCCTATATTTAACGTGTGAATAGTAAATTATTTTTCAGTGGACTTCACAACAGATAAGCTGTATATTCTTTCAAATGTCAGCAGACTGTGGGATCGTTTCCAGACAAAGGAGGTGGGGAATGTTTTCAGAAATCACTATTGCACGCAACCATAGAATTAACCAGCAATTCATTCTCTTTGACAAAACAGCAGCAGGAAACTGCAGCAATTGTGATCCAGTGCTCCAAACTCCTCCTGCACTCTCTTGGCTATTAATTTTTAACAGAATTCCAAAGTTAGGTATATTTAAATATTAGCAGGCTGACTGGTGAATTGCTAGGCATATAACAGCTCCAGGAAGTTTGCTTGTTTAGGGACATAATCATCATGTTAAGATCTCCATTTAGTCAAGAATTAGGCTTCTTTTAAAAGCAAAGAGCCTTCCTCTCATTGGGCAATACTGAGATTGGTACAAGAAGATTCAAGGGCACAGGGGGAAGATATGTGAGACAGGAAAATCAATCAGTAATATTCAACTTTTTTAAACTGACAGACAAATTAAATTTTTCACCAAGTGCCCTCATTCCTCAGACCATCAATCGTCAGTCCTGATGATACCAGAGCATTCCTTGGAGTACAATTAAACATTAATGTTGATTGCTCCTCAAAGCAGCTCAATCCAGGGAGAAGGCAAAGAAAAAAACCCAAGGGAAGGAGAGTTCACACCATTTATCCTCCATCTTATCAGTTTTCCAGCGGTATAATCTTGGAACATCCAGGCTGTTGATATCCAAGCAGATTACAGAAGGAAATGCTAAGGATGCAGAAAACTAGGGAAATTAACAACAACAACAACAAAGCTAGCAAGGGGGAAGGGAGGGAAAGAAGTTAAATCAAGAGGATAAAGAGTGCTCCCACATAGCAATTTGCTGGTCTTGCTTCACTGCAAATTATATCATATGATATTATAAACCACTTTTCCTGACAGCAGTGTGCATTACTGTGCACTGTAACTTCCTTCCTGCTTACAAGAGATAAGATTAGTAAATGTTTGCTTTATTAACACAAAGTTGAAATGCTATTAAACTAACTAACTTAATTGATGGTAAAATTACACGGAGTCTGCTTCTTGTTTATATTTTTCAAAACTTACACCTGCAACAGAAGTTGACTTCTCTCCAAAAAAAAAAAAAAAAAAAAAAAAAGTCAAACCCCATCCGCTGTTCTGATTCCTTCCAACACCAGCACCTGTTTGGATTGTGTAAAGCTCCTTCGCAGTAACTCCAACAAGGATAACGGAAGTGCTGAGGGATAAAAACTCCGCGTATTGTATTTACCTTCTTCATTGCTTTGACTACCATTACCTTTGGTCAGTGAGTTTCATGTTTTGGGCTTCAAATAAAGCAAGTAGTCAACCAGAAGGCATAGTTTAAACCCAGTGGATTAGTGCATCATCAATAAAAAAACACTTCTGCCCTTCTTTTACTTTAGCCTAAGGTTAGCTTCCTCATGAGTGGCTCTGGATGCTTCTGTAACCTTCCCTGCAAAATGCTTATGCAGAAGAACATTGTGTGTTGCACAGCTGCTTCAGGAAACTGCTGATAATGCCAAGCTTAAATGTACATCACTAAGAACACACCAACTCTACTGCAAACCAAGAGAAGAACAACTCTCTATGGGGAACAGAAAAACCCTTAATTTAACTGCGAACGTAAACTGTAAGGGATGATGTTGCTGCTCATCTGACAGGGTTCTTGTTCCACTTTGTTGGTTCCCTCATCCTACGCCTGAACCAAACTAATCATTGTTATTTACAGCAAATAACACACAATTTAAAAGTTAATCTAATTTTTTTAAAGCTGCAAAGCAAGTCAATTATACAAATCTCTAAGTGTAATTCCGACTTAATATAAATATACCTGATAAATTACAAGCCAGATCTTATTTAGTTAGTAATACCTTGACAAGCAACATTATTAAACTTTTAATTTATTATGTCTTCAATTGATCAGTCTCTTACCTGATTGTTATAAGAATATAACGATCGGTACACAGTTGTCAAGACTGTCATGTACACAAGATAGTAAAAGACCAAATGAAATTCAGTCTTTTCTTAATAAAATCCAGCAAAATCTATTTTTTATTTACAATGATCATATGCAAGCTAATAGGGTCTGAAGAAAGACAGTCAGTAATTATGCTTCCTTACAGCATTTTTTCTTTTTAACAACTTTGACATAATAAATTTTGATGTCTGCTGGAATCATATCAGAATTACAGTTATATGACTGCAGGCTCTATTATGTTAGTCCACATGATGGGAGGGGGGGAGCTGACTGATTCACAAGAAATTTATTTTGATTACATGATATTATTTTACATTTCAATCACATGGTGACCTGCCTGGCATAGTGTCAGAGTGAAAGATGAGTTTGTATTCGGGGCTTCAAATGTTACAAGAAAAAAAATCATAGCAGTATTTCTTATGACTTATGAGATGAAGCAGTAGAAATCACATGATGTAGCAAATTGTACATTTGAAGGATTTACACAGCTAGATCCTCTGTAAACTCAGGGTAGCCTCATTCACATCAACAGAAAATACTGCCCAAGAATCTGATGCTCCATCATCTCATACACTACCAAGGTTCTGCAGAAACTAAACTTCAGTGTTAGCAAAATGCCTCCATCCTTCTTTATTATGAAGGAGAAAGCCAGAACTGAATACTGATGTCCAATCCTTAGCATACACTAAAAATGACATACACTTTCCTCATGGGCCTGTGAAATCACCTTTTCATCCACTTATAGACTCAGCTCCAGCAAATGGGAAACCCATCAAGCTGGAAATGGTCATGGTGGTGAGAGTTCAGCCAGAGAACTCCTTGGCACAAGGAATTACTTTTTAAACTAAAATCTGAAATGCAACTGTACTATATTAATATTCAATGTGTACACACAAAAAACATTCTCCCTCTACATATACACACACAGCTACACACACACACATACACTTTTATAAAGATCCAGTGAAGTGCAGTCTGTAAGACTGAAGGATAGCAGTCCCCATTGTCAGGCTTCTGCTGCAGGAAAGCAGAAGCTGTCTTTAAAAGGGAACACAAAGCTATTTGCTAACATTACACATCCTTTTTGTAAGGCACAACTGTGCAAACAGTTTAAGGTCTGCACACTGTTAAACCCTTATCCCTGAAGATGCTGTGAGAATTCCAATTAATTTTTAGACTTCATTTAGCAACTTGAATACATTAGGCAAGCAATCATCACAGCATCCTGCAGAGTGCTTCACACAGTTCTGTATCATATAAAGTGAAGGCTCACCCTTAGGTACAAGGTGCAAGCAACACTCAAGGTAAACCAATCTTTAGCTGTGAATTAGCAGGGTCTGTAGGTACACACCTAGATTTGAAGGTTTCACTCAGACTCTTGGGAGAAAAATCTGAGAAGTGGGATAGAACAGATCTGTGTTCCCAGTCCAGGCCCCACACTGGCTTCCACTGACTGATTCTTGTGACAGGGGGTCACTCAGGCTGCTCAGATCAGTGTCTGCTCCTACACAGAGGCAGTGAGTACAGCCACTGTGATCTCTGCAAGGCACCTGCAACCAGCCTTTCACACAGAATCAACAGAACAGGCCATTTTGAAGGAAGGACCATGGATCAGCTCTAATCTCCAGGGAATCTGCAGTGGTATGTACTTTCTAGCATATTCTTCTTCTCAATGGGGTTCTCTACTGCATTGCTTGAAACCCCAGCATATACAATCAGCACTCCACATAACATCCTACAACCACACAGCCAACCTGGCTGCTGTGAGCACGATTTTTTTACCTCCACTTTTCTGTCTAACAGGATCTTATACTGCCTTTTGGCTTGACTTCTCCAGTTTTTATATTTTTAGAAAGAATCATACTAGGAAAAACACACTGGAGGGCCTATCTGGGAAGACAGGAAGATCCTAGATGGTGTTAGTTGTTATAGATTGACTACAGTGCCATGACAACTCAGAGCAGCTGAGCTGAGGGCCTGCTCCACTGCATTTCATCACATTGAATATTATGTTACATTTTAATGCATATTTACTAGGTTCACATTTGTCCCCCAGCTTCAACAGTGAAGCTTTGATTTAGCTTAATGCATCTGTGAGACTGAAATTCCTGGTTATCCAAACTCCTAATTGTCTTCTGGTTTAGGATACTCGCATGAGACCCGCAGATAACCGTGTTTCCCCTGTATAACACTGTATAGCAGTCCTATAACCACGTAGGGATGCAGTTTTGTCTCACCTATAAAGGTCAGGGCCATAATACAATTTAGCAGTGAGGGTAAAATATGATTTACTTCCATCCACAGGCAAGACCAAATCATGTTATAACACTGAGGGTAGGGGAAAAACTATCAGGTTACAGCACAATCCTCCAAAGTCATTTTGCCTGTTACAACCATAAACTCTGCGTTAGCACCTGATAGCAGAGGGAGCACAGTACTTAAACAGGCTATCTCAGTTCCTGGGAAAAATATAACTGCATGCTGTTAAGGGAATCCATAATTTCGACTCCTGATAATGCACAGAGTGGCCAAGACCTCTACAAGCCCCATCTACTGAAATCAATGAAGCCAGAAGAGGCATCAAGGTTAACAATTAATTGTTTGTGTATAATATTTCATGCTTTCATAACTAGAAACATAAATACTCATTTCACTCCTGGCCCCTCCAACCAAAACCACTGAGACCTCCTACAGACCATGTGCTAGAAGACTACAGTGGACTTTCCCTGAGCGTTCAGCACTTCATCTGCTTTTAACTGTAGGAGGTCCCACTGGGACAGATCAGATTACACTCCAGATGCCCACACTCCACCTGAGGATCAGACTCAACAATGCAAAACATAGAAATCAATTCCCATGTAGCCTCTCAGCTTTGTCAAACCAAGAAATTCACAGTTGTGGTGGGGGTCTAACTGCCTATGCACACCTACCATTCCTCATCAAAGAGTTTCCAAAGGAATAAAGCAGCAGATTCTGAATCTGAAACTAGACTAATCCACTGAATGGTCTTCTGACTGCTTTCACCCAGGTATGAGCCACCACCTTGCTCTCCTGGTCAGTGTGTCAGGCCTCATTCTTGCTGCTTAGCCTGCTTTTTCAGCTCTGCAGTCAAACTGGGAGCCCAGCTCAGCTGCCCATGCAAAGGCATCAATCTGAGAGCATCTCCACAAACCTGGATCCAACACGCTGTATTTGGGATGCCTGCACCTTTCTGGGCTAGCAAGTAGAGGCTTTAGCTATCTCAATTCAGGCAACTGAATGATGCCTTGATGATTTCTTCAAATACCTGGCTTGAACAGCACAGTTTTAGAATTCCACAAGTCATTCTAAAGATTTCAGCAGGGGAAAAGTGGTAGTCCATTGACCTGGGAACAAGGCTGAAGCAAAGACAAATCAAGCAGAATTTCAAACCTAGATTTCAAAACTGGATGAAAACTTCATTCTCTACCCTAAGACCTCACTACAATATTTCCCTGGACCTTTAAAAACGCAGCTTATATACAGATTCTAAGATACGCAGTATTGCACTTAGCTATGTTTAGGTATATATATTAAAAATATCATCCAAAAATCCAACAAACTTCCTCTTGTGGCTGAATATCAAAAATCTGTTTGAATGAGTGCTAAAGAACATCATAATGTGGAGAAGAGTCCAACCACATGGGCAACCATGTTCAATTCAGGAGATTATAAATCTACTCTGCTCTCAGTTTGTAACCCTAAGCAAGTTAATTAACTTATCTGTGCCTCAGTTTCCTCATCAGTAAATCACAATACCCAGTCAGATTTGCACAGCTCTCTAAACACTGGCTGGCTACATTACACTTTCAAATCGTATGGACTCATCCTACAAGACCTGCCGAGGTCACAGGGATCATGTAATTAAGTAGATGTGTATAGGGCTACTTGGGTTAAAAGTGTGCAAAAACAGCTCTTCATTTTCAGTTTTCCGTTTTAAAAAGCTTGCTTGTTCCCATACAATACTTATTTGTAGCTGCTTAATATTCATTCTAAAATACATAAAACAACAGAGTCAGAAAGACCTTAACAAAATTTACTTGAGATGTAATTCTAACAAAGTTCTTCCTACATGCAAAGAAGTAACTGGCAGTGAATGTTTGGTAACTTTGACATGAAAAAAAGGGAGAGATAAAATGCTTTAATGCAAATTTGATTTCCCTATAATAATCTAGAGCTATTCTGCTAGAAGGAATTATCTCCGCAGGCTGGCAGCTGCAGTAGGCAGTGAATTAAAAATGGCTCTGTATATGGGAAAATCTGTTCTATAATCAGTGCTATTCTTAGAGAGGACATCAATCTCACCAGCTCCCACGATGCTCTCTTCATACGAATGACATACCACTATGATGTAGAAACTCCCATTACATCACCAGCATTGATTTCCTGAGCACAAGGAATATGCCACTAACATGAAGGGAATTTTTTTTCAAGAGTGACTGTATGATTTTGTATTTTCCATTTAAAAATCTGCAGCAGTAAGTGACCTTATCAAAAAAATTCAACAATCATTCATGCAACTGGACTTGACCTGCACATTCTCACTGCAAGGCTCCAGTTTCATATTGCTGTTCTTATACCATAAGCTCTGTTCCCAGGTCACAAAACATCAAGACAGCAGATACTGCATGAGTTTTCTTTGAACATTAAAAAGGCACATGCCAGAGGAAACTATTTTACAAAGTAAGCACCTGCTGCAGTTCTACACATGAAATGCCAGTAATGATGCAGCTGTGTGACCACCAAAGAAAACCACGATATGCATCTATGCCTTGGAGATCATATTTCAGTCTTAACTTGTGTGCTGGGTGTAGGGCCCAGTCTCATTGTCAAATCAAAGGAAGTTATATGGCAAATAAATAAAATCTCCTATGTACAAAATGATGATTCCCAGCTACATCTGACTTTTGTGTTTCCTTAGTAATCTTTGTCCTCATGCTTCACACGTACAGTAATCCTTCTTCTACTATGTCACATGCACTGTAAACCATCTCAGCTTGAGTGATGGATTTGAAAATTAAACAACCTAGGGGGCTCACTGTTTTTAGAAATCATTTTATGTATCATTTTAAAATAACTTTAGGTAACCTGTCACGAATGCTAAGCCATTGGATCTATTAATTCAAGATTTACTCCCCTATGTTACAGTTTCTCCTGACAAACTGACTTGCAGAAATGTACAAACTGCCCTGAAAAAAGCTAAATACAAAATATATTGAAAAAAATCCAAATAACCTCTCAAATTCATGGGACTTCCTCGGATATTCACACCTTTGGCACTTTTATGAAGCACAAAAGTTTCCAAAACAAAAAGTGCTTTTTCTTCAAAAGACGAAATTTCCTCCAGGATTGAAGTGAGACAGTACACCTTAACCAGAGAAATGGAATTTGATGTTGCTAATTAGCACCAGAAGTCTTTAAAAACCATGCCCCTCCTTTTCTTACATCATGAAACTGTATTTGCATCACCTAAACACATCACTCTTCTGTTGAATTAATATCCTGAGAGTTATTCCATTGCTTTCTTCTGGGGGTTTGCCATTATGACAGCCTGGGCTCTCTGCCAATACAGACACATGTCCCTCCACCCCGTAACTCAGATGCCACAAAGAGGCAGGCTTTCCTGTTCTTTAGGGATAATACTGAACACACTGCACTTCCCTGGGAACTCCACACCTGACAACTCTGTGGGGTTAATCTGAAAAACAGCTGCATCCATTCTGTTCATTTCTCTCTGTAGATAAACTGCAAATTGCATTTGAAAACAAAATAAGTTATTTCTAACCTTTCAGCTGGCAGCCAATATCTTGGTAAAAAAGGACATAATTTATGACACTGATGATGTATGGCTGCTTTCCAGAAACTGTAAACCAGTTTCCAGCCTGCTTTAATGCTAATTTAAAAATCAAAAACTTTCACTATTTAAATAAATGTTGAATAAAATGCAAGTTTTTGAGTGAAGCTGGTCCCTGGATTGTTATCTCAAACTCTGTGGTTCCTAGCCACTCTTGGAACACCTAAGTAGCAGCAGTACTTTATTCCCTACACTTGGAACACTATGGTCCTCCTTCCTTCTGACCTGTAGGTCCCTGAATGAGGAAAAAACCCTCTGTGAAAGAGAGGAAGTGCCATGCATCACATCTAAAGTCAGGTCAGTCAGGAAACAGGGAGCAGGACAAGCTCATGTAGAAGAAGTGAGAGATTCTGAACCCAGAATTTGTGAATTCTGAAGGATCCACACCAGGCTGGAGGAATCCAGATGTTCCTTTTCTACTTTTTTGAAGTCCAGCCCCAAATGAAAAGCTTTTACAAGATCCATGCTCTTTTAACAACCCTATCCTGATTTACACTATTTTAAATACTTGCAACAAAGCTTGTCTACTTACCAACAGGGCAGAAAATTTTAACACCTCTGACCTACTAACTTGAAGTCTGCTCTTCACCTTGGAATTTGGGGGCCAAAACTGAGGTCCAAGGCATACAAAACTCATTGTTTGCTTACAATATTGCCCCAAACCTGCAGTTGCTATGGAGGGCTGAAGACAGAGAATCAGGTCATTAAACTGCAACATCCTGCAGAAGGATAGAGGTGATACCCTTTCCAGATAAAGCATGACTGTGCAGCTTATCTGTAGCTTCCAACTTACAGGACTGTAAGCATCTCACTTGTGACTCTGGTACAGGGCTCTGTGCTGCTGCAAGGGCCACTGAGCAACCAACACCCCTGGCTGGGGAAGGAAATAAGGCTGGGCAAGACAGATGAGGCCAGTTTTGCTGTTTCTGGTGATAGGCATCTTATGGATCCTGATCAGCCATGTGAAGACTGCAGTAGTGCAGCTCCCAGAATGGGCAGCCCCCTGTTGCACAAGTACAGCAGCTGGCTTTACCATTGTGACATGGGTGGCCACACCACAGTCACCTTCGAGTTTAAACTACATCTGTAGGACACAAATTGTTCCTCTACACATCCTCTGAAAGGCAGCCTAACCAATTTCCAGCTTCTGCCATTGCAGCATTTCACTTCCATGTCAAATCCATTCTTCTTCTAACAGGATTTTAGCCCCATGCAGGATAGGCCAACCCAACCTCCAGTGGGCCAAAATTCACTGGTGATGGATAGTGTCTATAAAATTTTTAACTTAGTAAGACCTTAGATATTAAGACTTAATTAAGAGAGAATCTGTCAGCCTGATTTAATTGGATACAACATAATACTTTTATTTCCATATATGTCTAGGGGAAAGACAGCCCCTCTTCTAGTTTGCACTGGGATCCTGGTAGCAATCCATCAGCTGCTGAGTTGCCTATCCTGCACTTTTAGTTAACTTTTGTCACCTACATCCTTACTGCTTGAAGATGCACCTCTACACACAAATGGCATGATTACCACAATCCTGTGACTATCCAGTCCTGTGATATTAATGATAAAATGCTTTTTGCTCCTCAGCTCTGAAAAGCTTACATTGCCAAGAGAATTCAATTTGTTGTACCTTTTAGGTCATCACCAGAACTGATTTCTAAATCAAATCAGTTACCTCTATGCAAGCTTAAAATGGATTGAATGCTCAACCAGCTTATTAACTGGGACAAAACGTTAAAAAGAACAAGCCCAAGGTTCATTTGCTAAATTCAAAAATAAAAAGGATTTTGGTAATCAAAGTAGCTATTCTACACTACTCATTGGGACAATAAATAAACACAGCTTTATTTATAGAGCATGACTTTTCTGAAGACAAACCCCACAAGTATGATTGAAATTTTAGCCCCATTAGATTTTCAGTCTTTTCTATTCTATGAGGACATTGCCTGAGATTTTCTACTTAGTAGCACAGGAGAAGTAGAGAGGTCACACACCAGCACACCACCTAAGATTATCTGGAGGGTTGAAGTCATGATTCTCATACAAAGCCTTAGTTATCACGTAACAGACAGTCCACAAAAATTGACCTAGTAACTCGTGCACAAAGCCTGTACCTCCTAAGCTACTTGCAGGGTACCTTTTAGAAAAACATTCTACCTTCATTTAAAGATGTCTGCTGACACAAGAGTTGCTACATGATGAAGTAATTAGGTTTGATGATAAACCAAGATGTAAAAATACAGCATAAGTAGTTACAGTTTTCTAACTTCAGCTACTGGATGTTAAGAGCTACTTATTTATTTCAAGAATGAAAAATTTCCTGGTCAAAAAACTCTCCTTATGGAAGGAAGGGCAGACCTGAACAAAATACCTTCTAAAAGGTATGGAGAGATATCCACACCAACATAGTTTTTTTAGGTTGCTGAAACTATTTTTACGCTTTTAACTTGTGCAGCACCTATGTCCAACTTCTGTATTCTCTTTCGTCACTGGTACTTCTCAAATAAATTCTGGTCTTAATGCAGGCATAAAAGCATATTTCAAGTGTTGGCCCTGTGTTTTCTCCTTTATTGCTCACCTTTGGCAGTAAAGAGAGCAAGCTTCAATGAGTGAAGAGAAAAACTACAGCATGCACTACCTAACCAACCTTCATCTATGAAGTTCTAGTGAAGTTCTCATCCAGTTCTTCCAGTGACTGGCTACAAATAAAGGCATCCCTTTGCTGATAAATAAAATGGAGATGAGCAACCTGCTTCCTCTCCTCTTTGTTAAGGCTTCAGTAGTTCAAAAACAGCAGACCAGAGTTAGCTCACACCAATCCAGCTAAAAAAGGCTTGATGGCGCCTCCCTCTCAACTCTAGACTACATGAGAAAACGCTTTGCAATCCAGCTGCTGCTTGTCTCAAAGTTCATGACTGTATGATCTGAAGTGGCACTATACAACCCAGATTTACAAGCCTTTGCCACCTACAGCTACTTTACTCTCACAGCCCAAAAACTGCACAGGCGGCTGTTTGACCGTGGAGGAACAGTGACATCTAGTGCCGGTGCCTCGGCGGGCTCTGCTCGCCAGCTGCGTGGGGACACGGCGCATCTGGGCACCAAGTGCCTCTCCTCCAGCACATCACCATTGCTCCAGGAAACTTCTCCCTGTCACATCCTGCGTGCCTTCACGTCCAGGGGGAAAGACAAAGGAAGGAGACATTATCTGGATGCAAGGATCCGCCGGAATCAGGAGCAGCACAGGAGAGGCAGCCTCAGAAACACAGGTCCTGGAACTCTGCAGTTTTCAGACCCCTGCCACCCCCCCACACACACCCCAACCCTTCAACAGTGCAGTGATATCTGGATAAAGTATCTTTAAATACACAAAGGTTACAAAGGAACCTTGGTATTTTATATTTGTATGAAGTGCTCAATCTATATTTCATGTTGGAAATGTCACCAATTTTTGTGACTGAATTACACCCTTGGACTTTACAGAAGAGAGCGTACTGCACCACTGTGTGTATGCTCAGCTCTCCAAAACTGCAAGGTGACAATAATTTGCTGAAAACCAGAAATCCTTACATTAAAATAGAGTCTTTCAATAAAATAATATACCTTTGAGTAGGACCTGTACCATAGTTAATTATGCTATATTAAAAAAGGGTTAAGATATGATATGCAGTCTTTTTAATTAAAGTTTAACATACATTAACATTTCTAGATGAAAACCTGCCATTCTGAGGACAGTTTTAAATTCTGCTTTGATTTTTTTTTTCCAGAGCACTGAAGCTATCACATAACTGAAAAAAAAAGGACTAACAATGTCAGATCCTTTGGTAATTAATTTTGTGTCCTACTGCAGACATATGAAATTCTATCAGCATTATCTTGACAGGCATGTCAACTCTTCTGAAAAATTCCTATCCATTATTTTATAGGCTTTATTAAAATTTTGCATTTTTATTAGATATGCAAGCTGTACAAGTCGTACTTTATGAAATTAAACATAATATAAAGTTAGTTATTAGTGCCAGGAAATAACAGCAGCATTGCCAGTATAAAGGGAGCATAAACTGCAAGATAATTGGGTCAGATTTTCCATAGTATCTTTATTGCATCAGTTCTATAACACTCTATTGCACAATTGTTACCTTCTTTGCAGCTTTGCAATTCATATTATATGAATTACAAGTGTCTGAGAGGTATAATAACTTCCATAATATTGCCAAAAAAAAAACTGGAAACCACAAGGAGTAAGAAAAATAAAAGAATAAAAACCTCTTATCATTTGTAAATTATTAAGTAGGCATTCCTGCTATCCTAATACATGGTACGAGGTATTACAGCAATCTAATCAAAACTGGTCAGCAGGACTGAAAGTATATCTATAGCTCGATCATTACAGTAAAGAGAAAATATAATAACTCCTGAAAACCCTAAACGCTTTCTATATGTTGCATTTTCTTCCATCAAAATTGAACAGTCTTTCCCTCTTTTTTCTCACTAGAAACTGCAGAAGCATCTCTTCCTTCTCTTTCTTTTCTTTGTTCTCTACATCAACAAAGATACTAGCAATTAGCAGAGAAGAGAAAGGGAGTAAAATCTTACAATTGCCAAACTAAACACCTACAGATGCACCAACTGCTGAAACTGTGTCCGAATTCATCACAAAGGGAAGGAAATACTCTTTCTCTTACTAACCTCCTAAGTGAGAAAACAGCATTTGACAAGGAATCTGAATGACAAGCTGACTTCTATTCTCAGGTACAGCAGTGTGGATGAGGGCAAAATCCAGACAAATACCTCTGAATGCTTCTCCTGGCACGATTTCCATGGTGTTTTCCCCCATGAAACAACAAAGCACCTAAGCACATGCTTTAGCTTTACAGGTTCAAGGTGTTAAGATGATTTCATTACAGCCATCCCATTTTTAAATCTGTGCTGAATGGCCTTGCCAGAGGATTCCAGGATCATAACCAAGGAGAAGAAATAACACAAGGAGTATCTGGATGTCTCTTAGATTCTTAAGTAGTACCAAAGCTATTTCTGTCCAAGCAAATTAAAAGGAAGCAGGGGCTGTATGTGACAAAACTGATGGCAGAAAAACAGATGGTTTGCACTGCCAGCAGGCAAAGACTACTTCACCCACTGAAGCTACGCTCAAGGCAAAAAAGTGCATCTGAAAATAAAAATCAAGATACAGTGTCAGTTTTAGCACCCAACCTCATCTCAGTATGTCACAAACACAAGGGAGATTTGCCATAAAAACATAATTTGAGTATCATCTCTCATCATTCAATACGATTTTTCAACTCTTTCAAAATTGCATTGAAAAATCTATATAATGTGTGCTTAGATTAATGAACTGTTTGAATCTGGATCAATACGCACTCAAAGATTTGAACTGTTGACACCTGCTGAATACAGCTGTAAGAATGCTTCATTCAGCTTATAGCCAATCAGTACTTTGTAACTACAGGGGTTCCACTTAATAAACAAGCAATCTAATATATGACCTCTGTAGATTAATTTCCTGAGAGCAAGTAAATAATCTGGATTCAAAATTTCCATGATTATACACGTAATTACAGTATCACTTACCAATTAACACATTGATTTAAACCTTCTTGGGATTATGTACTTAAGTATAAAATAGGTGATTCAACCATCACTCAAATACTAAGCATCTCTTTAAGATGGCAAAATCGTGAGCCACAGAACACTATGCATCTAATTTCTCTTGTGGAAGAAGAATGTATTATGGTAATAGAGATTATGAGATAGATCATAATTATGTATACTATGGCTAGCTGGGGCTATCATGCAGTAGCTGGGCCATACCGATAAACAACATGAAACTGCTCTTCTTTTGTAGAAGGAGCAAAGCTTTTTATATTCTGTAATTCATCTAAGTCTCCCACTGTTCTTTACTTAATAATAAAGCTGAGTATGTGTTTGGACTTCGGTTTTTTTATTTCATAAACACACAGAGCAACCTTGTCGCAGATACCAGTTGTCTAACAGATACATAAACAAACAGAGATCTATGTATGCTGGTTTATTGCTATATTTTTAACAAGGACAATAATTAATACAGATTTAGATTATATAGTAGGGTCTTGACAAAATTGCCTGTTATAAACATTAATATAGCTTTCTATACAGCAGCACTGCAGTACATGAAGACAAATGAAAATCACTACACAACTCTTGCAGATCTTATTAAGTTAAAATATTAATTCAGGAGGGCAAATGAAAGCAAGGGTGAGTCTCCAAGAGACTATGCTTCTAAGGTATATTTCCTGTCCTATTTTGGTTTTAATATTAAGATCTTTTATCCACTGTTCAGCTGAGTATCTGTCATTCACATATATACCTTGAGGGGAAAAAGAATTCACATCTGGAAGCAAATCATTATGTTCTTCCATTTTTTCCTTATCTCTTTCTTGTGAGTAATCCTTTCACATAGAAAATCAGAATATATAATAAACAGCCACATTTCAACACATAATATTGCTTGCAGTTTCAAAACTGTACAACAGAGATAAGTAACTTCCAGAAACAAATTCTGAAAATCTGGTAAAATTAAATGTACAATACTTTACAAAAAATAGGAATAGAAATCCAAAAATTCAATAGCAGGTTTTAAATGCTTTATTTTTAGATAGCTCTTTTGACACTATGCGTATTTCATATCATAGAAGCACGGAATGGTTTGGGTTGAGAGGGACCTTTTAGAGCATCTAGTTCTAATCCCCCTGCCATAGGCAGGGACACCTTCCACTAGACCAAGTTGCTGAAAGCCCCATCCAACCTGACCTTGAACATTGTTAAGGAATCAACAACTTCTCCAGGCAACCTGTTCCAGTGCCTCACCACACTCATAGTAAGTAATTTCTTCCTAACATCTATTCCAAATCTATTATCTTTATGCTCAAAGCCATCACTCCTTGTCCTATCACTACATGCCTTTGTAAGAAGTCCCTCTGCAGATTTCTTGTAGCATCCCTTTAGGTACTGGGAGGCTGCTATAGGGTATCCCCAGAATATCTCTTCTCCAGGCTGAACAACCCCAATTATATGATATGACTATCACTGAGAATCACAAATAGCTGACTGTTCAAAAAAACTTTAGAAGATTAGATTAACTATCTCAAGTTATTTCCAGAAAGTGCATCAGTAGTAAAAGTTGTAGCATCATTCAGAACTTCCTATTATCCTTGGACTTTTTTGCAATACCCACATAAATAATGTAGTAGGTATATGTGCACTCTCCTAAAACATACATATATACAACAAAGCCATAAAATGGTTCTCTGTCTCAACCACTGTAATCCAGCTTGAAGGGACGTAGGGTGCTGTCAGCAGCTATTCAGTAAAAAGGGAAACCAAAACCAGTAAAGAAACAATTTATAATAGCAATAATATATAGTTTCCTCAGGCATTAACTACCAGATAATGACCAGTAGTGACTTTAAACTATATATTATAGTTTAGGTATGGTATGATGCTCACAGCAGTTTCATAGCTAGGAAGTAAGTAATGCAATCTTGCCATAAACACTCACACTGTTACAAAGCTAGTCCGCACGCATGGATTTCTCCCTCTCCAATGTTATCCCACCAGGCGGCTTTATAATGATCCAAAAAATATATGCCTTGACTAGCAGTGCTACACTGGAATAGAAAACACCAAGTCCAGTATACTGAATCAATTTTCAGACAACATGTGTTGTATGGATGTTGGAATTCTCACCTCCCATATCTCCTCATGAGACAATAGCTCTTATATTGTACACACTCTTTAACACGTTTCACTGCATACCATTCTGAAAATCCCTCACTACTGCTTCCCCCAACTCTACTACTATCTGTAACTGCAGCCACTCAGAAAAAGCAGTTTATCTCAATAAGAATCCAATCCAGTTCTAGTAAAAACTGTGAGATGCTGAGTCTTTCCACTGACTGTGAAGGTTAATAGATCAACACTGAAGTGCCTGGAAAGGCCCTAATTGGATGAACTCTGACCATGAATGAACTTCCTGACTGCTATCACAGGAGCCAAACAGCATTAAAGAAACAAAACCAAAAAAAGGGGGAAAAAAAACTTAAAATAATTTGGACACTTGGCCTCAAATACAAGAGATTCAGATTGAATTTCTACTTCTACCAGCTTTAGTTCTGTGTCTGCAACACTGTGCCACCTTCTGCAGAGACAATCAGGCTAATTCTAGAAAAACTGTAAAATCCTATATATCCTCCTGGAACAATCAGTGCATTGAAATAATTAAACTGCCTCCACAAGTGAGCACCAGCTCAGGCCTGTTAGCCAGCACTTCACTGTGTTGTGCAGACATACCCAGCTCGGGACATTAATCTACTTTGACCACACCAATAAACCAGACACATCACGAGTACACATGCAATGGTATTTGGGAGAGCCTCTGCTACCACGATTTTAAAATACCTATGTAAATTCAGTGGCACAAAATTTGAGTTAAGGCAAGGTAAATGCAAATTCCTAGAAAAACAAATTGTTCAGAGCAGATTCACAGCACCTCTAAGCACATGGACTTAAACTGCAAACTCCAATTTTGACAACTTAGAAGTTTTTTTGTGGCTGCAACTGCTTGAATTTCCTCTCATTTTCAGCTGCATTCTCTAAACAGAGAAAAAGAACAACCACCAGCCATTTATCTTCTCCATTTACAAGATGTGGTTGCACAATTTTGGATTTCATTTCTACTGGCTCAGCAGTATGGCTTCATAAATGGCCCCATAAGGTTGTCTGCTCTATGTGTATTTTTAATAGAGTGCTCCTGGAATGCTCTGAGTCTTAATCACAACCAACTTGACAAATAATGGGCCGCACTGTCAAAACAACTCATCTCCCATTTGGGTACATATGTGGGAATAAAAGTAGCTGCTGGATGCTAAACACTTGCAAATCCAGCCATTTAATTTAGATGCCCAAATGGGAGTTGAGCTCTTTAAAATCCGGCCAGATATATTCTTGAAAGGAAGAAATACAGTGAAGCTGTGTAAAGTTCATGCTTTCTTCCAGAAGAAAAGGTCTGGCTTCTTCATGCCTATGAATTTATGAGGAAAAACCCTTTCTCACCATGTGTGATTACAGGTCATGAACATTTTTTAATCTCACACTGATATTCCTAACTACCTCTTAAAAAGAATTACAGAATTACCTATTTAAACATAATCGAAGAGAATGGCACAGAGAGTCTACAGAAGTACATGTACAAATATACAATCCACATTCGCACTAAAATTTCTCTAAATGTTTCTCTCACCTGTTCTTGGGAGTTTTTACATTCTTCAGGCCTTCCACAAAATACAGCAATGATTAAAATATTTTTTCTACACCAATTATCACAAACTAGTTCACAATGGCGAGCATGATAACCTAAACAGGGAAGGAAACAAGTAAGTTATGAACAGAGAAAAGCAAAGTGGTGAAATATGCAAGCAAATCAGTCATTGCTCCAGCTGCTGGACCACACAGCCTAGTTCTCTAGAAGTACAGCAATTCAAAAGGCTTTTGAATGCTAACAAACAGAACTCAGTGTGAATTTTTCCAAAATTTCTTTATACATAAACCCTACTTCTCTGTTGCAGCTTCCCTTTGATATAAAGGATCATCTCTTCTAACAGCAAATCACAAACATTACCATTTTGTTCTCCTACTATTACTGAAAATCATGGGGTTTTTTCCTGTTCTGTATCATTCCCATGAGTTGAGTCCCTAAGGAACAATCCATTTCCCATTTAATTTTTTGAAACAAGATTCCAAGTTTCAGGATGTCCTGGTATGATCTGGCATGTAACACTGCTCTCTATAAACAGGAAGCAATTTCACCAGCCAGGACGATATGCCTCTTCAAGAGTTCAAGCCAGCGGGATACTTCACATGTAGGCAGAGTAAGAGACAAGTTATCAAAAAGGCATGTTGTAGAAAATAAGGTAAAGCTAAAAAGAGTAACTATTCTGGTAGTAAAGCACACTGCTATGCCTAAAATGGAGCAGACAGCCGACATGTCCCCTAAAAAACCTGTATTAATTCTTTTTGTATACTGGAAGATGTTTACTCCCACAGCCTTCTTCCCAATTATATTAAATTCTCTTATTAAATAAACTACCATCTATAGTTATCATCTATATCTGAGCACATGGCTGACTCCTCAAATGACCCAATTTCTATTGCTGATATTCAAGAAGCTGCTAATTCTTTTTTGGTCTGGCAAAGCCTCAGTTCCCAAATAGCTTACTACTGATTTTTATAACAGTTCTATTGACAAAATGACACAGAAGCCAGTTAGCTTGCATAATGACTCCCCAGCCCACCTAGTTAGCCACCCATCCTCCAGCACAGACTTAATGCACAGCATGGACAGTCACATGCCAATACCTTGGAACACCAGAAATGCTGAGTACATCTCCTCCACTCCAAATGTTACACTAGCCTCATGGCATTGCTAATAATTCCAGGTATAGAGAAAATTAAAATAGTTTCTTCTCTCTCTCTCTTTCTCTCTCTCTGTGCATGTCCCTCTCTCTCTAGATATATATATATATATATGAAAAATAATAAAAAGTTTAATTTAATGATAAAGCTCACCTGAACCTCAGTTGCTTGGAATGGGTTT
>VZTR01011354.1:237667-300153 GCA_013400775.1 Chaetops frenatus
TAATGACCTCTCTTTTTGCAGCACAAACAAGACAGGTTTTGTAGAAGGAAATGTGCTTTTCATACATTAGAGATCTCTGAAGAAATCACTGTGCATGCAGGCACAGAGATCATTGCGAAAAAGTCTTCTTCAATTGCAGAAAATTCCAGTCATTGACACTGCTCTGGGTGAACACTAGAAGTGACTGGGGTGGCTCTTCTCAGAAAAGACAACAGAACTAAAAAACAAAGATGAACAACCAGCTTGATGAAAAGCATGGAATGGCTCCAGTGTAAAGAATGACTAAAAAGAGAAGGTATCTTCAGCCTGTTAAGAATTAACTGAACACTTATGATAAATGCCATTCATGTCCACAAATTCACAAGTGAAGGCAGTAAATAAAGAATGATTTTTCAGCATTTCCTTCGAAAGAAACAGAGGTCATCAAATTAAATTAGCAGGTGAAAGGCTCATGAATGAAGTGGTTTTCTTCCTACAAAATCTAGCCAAGTTGTGTCATCAATTGCAGAGGACAAGATTTATGCCAAAAATGTTCATGGGTTAGAAGTTCAACTGGACCAATACACCGAACATGGACAAAACAAAACAAAACAAACAAACAAAAACCACCACACATGCAGAACTATTCAAATTAAAAACCTACAGCTAAGGAAGTCCCAGACAACTGGAAATCAGAATATAAAGATGAAATACCAAAACAGGTTTTCTGGTTCTTACTCCCCTTTCACCCCTGACCTTTGCTACTGGTTATCAGCTGAAACAAGATGCTATAAGATACTGGCTACAAGAAGCTCTAGTCAAAGCCCCGTGGTCTTCCCTACATCCCCTAATGGAGAGAGATGTTTTACTAAAATGGACAGTCTCTTCCAAATTCCCACAATTCGGCAGCACTGCATCCTTTGTGTCAATACCATACCTGTTCTAGCTACTTCACCCTCTGATAAGCATTGTAGCTAAGTTCCTCTGAACAGAAAGAGCTGCTGAAAGACAAGGCTGAGTGAGAAGAGACATGAGTAATTTTATTCTTTCCTTACTGGCAGTATTACATCAACATAAAATAGCTGCTTCTCCTTCCTTTTCCCACTCTGCATCCGTTAACTATGAAAACACTGCAAATAAGGTTAAATTACTCTTTTACAGCAGCAGTACATTTGCAGAAGTTAGGATATGACATGACAGAAATTAAGTCATTGTCAGATTTGGTGCAGGTGTCATTTTTCTTTAGACTACATACAGTATTGCAGCTTTTTCTCTCAAAAACCTTATGGAAAGATTCTGAATAGACATCATGGGTTGCAAAAGCAGAACACGCTTCTCATAAATTTCTACTACCCAGGCACTATAATAAGAGCTTTTTTTGCCATCTACCTCATTTCTTTGCCAATGGAATGCAGAATCATCATTAGTCTTTCCAGCATGCAGCCAATTAAGTTCCAGTGAATTGTCTCTTCCAGTTTCAGGTGTGTGCAGATAAGCTGTTTTCCCTTGCAGCTCTCCTAAGGGGCATACTTACCTTTTACTGAACAACTACAATCGGTGCAGATTTTGAGAACTTCTGCCAGAAGATGCACAATATTAGTGCCACTTTAAAAAATGCTATTTAATCACCAGATATCAGGGCAGTGCAGAGTGTGGTGCATAGGAATTAGCTATTCAAAGACATGCTCTTAACACTAACATACCCTGATGTAGGCTTTGTGATTTTCCTTGAATATGAACTCAGCATCCAAAGGTACTTTATATCACTGTAAGTCTAGATATTATTGTGGCATGTAAGATGTATCAGAAAGCTTTTGTGGCTCACAAGACACGGAAGGATATTTTCAGAGCACCTGTTGACAAAAGAAATGTCACACTGATCACAGGAAGTGCAGGGGGTAATAAATACAGACTGGTAAATACGATTACGAAGTATTTCTACAAGGCTGTATAGACCTCTGTTCTGACTCAACACAGCTACTTGTCTGCTAGACCTTTGAGGCTAGGCACTTCAAAACTCAATATTCTTCCTTCTATGATCTGGAATTTGAAAGTACATCATATTCCACCTGGCTCTGTACTGTCATTCCACCTTCATCTTGCTTCCTTCAGCATCCTCTATGTGTAGCACACAGGCAACTCATGTATGTATCTCCCAATATCATATAGTTTCGGTGACAGTGAGCTTCTCTGAGTATGTCAGACTGGGGTTAAAGTTTTTAAAACCATAAGAAGTGATTCAGGAGTCTAAAAAGAGCCTTTCTAATACTGACTTAGATTCCCAGAAGCTTAATCCTCATGAGAAATAAAATAAGAAAGGGAGGTCCTAAAACTCCTTGTCATTTTTGAGAATATGGCTATTTCTCCAGATATCAGCTTCTCTCTTCACTTTACTCATGTATTCTTTCATCTGTTTGTGCTCCTACCTCTGCTGTTCTCTTGTTTAACCAACCTAATTTTCTTTTTTTTTCATCCTTTTAAGAGAGATGCATCTCTTTACACATTTACTCCTTCCTCTATAACACCTGGAAGTCCGTGTATACACGAAAAGGAAAAGATGGTATTTTGGATTCAAAGGCTTCTTTTTTTTCACTGCAGTAATGTTCGAGAATCCATTGTTATGTTGGCTCCAGAGGAGTGAAGGATAAAGATTCATACAGTGGTGACTGACACTCCCAGATCATGAGTTGCACACTTATCTTAAACTCAGTGCACTGATGACATGGGAGACATGCTCCCTCTGCCTGAAACATGGGATCCATCTCACAGACGTAATGCCAGCTGGAATGCCACAGTTATCTTTCCCCTTTACCTGCAGTAGGACAGAGCATATTTAAGTTACTGTGAAGAACTCTGAGGCTGCAAAGGAGTACAGTGGTCCAGCAGTATGGTATGCTGGACTGCACTCCACTTGCTTTAGATCTCCACAGAGATCCCAGGCTGGCTCCATTTCCAAAATTTCCTACTTCAAGAACCGGCACACTTTGCTCTCACTACAGTTCAAATTTAAAGGGCAGCAGAACACTATAAAGTGCCAGGCTATTATCCCTGGGTCGTTGGAAAGCCCACCAATCTCCAAACAATCATGGGCTCAGGTAATAGAGAGGCCCATTTCTGCAGGCTATAAAAGCATGAAGGAAGGGTCTCCTGAGCCAGCACGTAACTCACGGCCAGTTGGCGAGCTCTCCCACTCAATGACAGACAGATTCCTTCCCTGAGGCCAGCTGGCTCAGAAGGAGGCAACAACAGTGATGCTCTAGGGCTTCAACATGGACATCATGTAAGAGAGAGATGGAAAAGACCTAGTAGGTCACCAAGTTCCTTTATCTGCCAACACACAGAAAGATATATGTGCTAACAGCATAACCAGTGCACCACCACTTGAAGACTTCTATTTTCACATCAAACCTTTGTGATCAGTTCTTACACTTGGATAACCAAGGCATCTGGGCCTCACTGATTCAGATCACCAAGGTCTGACACATCAGAATACGGAAATAACACTCACCTCCAAATTAATACAGCAATTAGGCACTGCCAATACATCTTGCTTAGTTCAAGAAGAACTTACTCTACAAAGCATAAGATCCCTAAGAAATTTAATTGGACCAGTCTTTTTTCAATAAAACTGTGTAATCCAAAGAGAACACACTCAGAAGCCTCCAGATTAGTGTACTGCTGCCATCTCTACAAAGACTTGATGCTTATGTTCATTACTGCCAAGCACCTGTTTTCTCAGATTACAAAGACCTCTCTCTATGCTTTTTGTCTCTAACGCCCAAGAAAATGTAGGAACTGTTTTAACTGAAACAGTATTTGCTCCTCCTTCAATGAGACACAGGGTTCAACCTTTGCTGGCCTAACTTGCTAGCTGCTGCTGTGCTGGTTCAGAATATCTTGCATCAAGTAACACTGTTCGTAACACTAATGAGGTTCCACTTATATATATCCTGAAGTAGTTCCTCTGCCAGTATACTGTCCTTTGGCATGCAAAGTGGCAACTGATTTTAGGACTAGGACATACGTTACAAAGCTTGGTGCTGCTCCTGTATTGCGCAGGCCATGCCTGTAATGGGATATTGGCTACTGACCAGACAAAACTTCTGGTCCCTCAAATCTGTCTAACTTCTGCACTTCTCAGCCTAAAAGGCCAAGCTGTTCTTCCTCTTTAATGTGTGCTTTATCACCTCTTGTTCTACTGAAAGTGGCTGCCCTACTGCTCCTCAGAGCTGTCCACTGACACATCTTTAACACCACCGTAACAGGCATTCCTCTGAACTTGCATCCCTGCACTAAAAAAACAGCTTCTTCTCACAAGTCCGCTGTACCTGAGTGGAAAAAAAAGAGATGTCAGATTCACAAAAATTGTGTGTATTAGAAGTAACTCCATGATTTTTGCAGAAGTATCAAAAGGACAACAGGGATAATGGTAGTGTCAGATGTCATGATAAGCAAAAGCAAAAATGTCTAACACCGATCAAACATTGCTCCTGAAAGAAGAAACCTCAGCTGGTTACAGAGAAGCATTACAAACCAACTGGATTATATATAACATAAGCAAGCTTGCAATTCTGCCCTGTCCTACCTCCAGATTCTGTCGTTTTCAGCAGAAAGGCTGACACATCTGCAGTCGGATGCAGAGGTAACACAGGGAACTGTTAAGAATTCTTAGGTGTAGATTCTTTGAAGGAGCACAAGGTGTTCCCTGCAAACTACTGCATTTAACAACACAGCAAGAGAGATGTACACAGAACTGAGCTCTGGCAGTGTGCCTCCACCTTCAGGAACACTACCCATGCTATACCACACCTGCCTTCAGCTCCTCCTGCAAAAGACACAGCAACTATGAAGCTAATGGATTTGTAAAATAAGGAAAAATTATAAAGATTCATTATCCATTATACATTCCCCTCTACTGTTCATTGTATTCAGATCACAGGGAGGCTATAGAACAAGTCCCTGTCATACTACTGTGACCTGTGCCCTTCTTGCCACTGGTATTACTTGTTCATAGGTTCCACGTGAAGGGAACAACATGCTATCTGCACATGAAGCTCGCCCTTTTGAAAAGTAAAAGGATATGAAAACACATGATAAACAATATCCCTTCAGCAGTAAATGCCAGTGGGGAGAGCTGAACAGGAGCAATACCCCTTCTAAAACTACAAACCTGACCTTAAAAACAAACTTTGTTTGTATTCTTATTTTTAAGTGGTTTACCACACACTTATGAAAAAAATGCAAGGACACTTTCATGGAGCCACTGATGTTATATAACTGAGAACTATATGCCATCATTGCTCTTTTGAAATTAAAAAACCCTTCACAGGTATTTCTTCACTATCAAGAGCTACCAGCTCTCTTCTAATTTCAATGTAACCTGAGACAAACCTTAAGCTCTTAATGCTATACAGCAGAATCACTACACACAGATCTATGAGAATGTAAAATTATTGAAACTTGCTGTACATCTCTGTCAGGGCACTGCCTTTCAACCTCTGCAATCTTCTACTTACATGTTTCCCAGCAATTCCTGAACACTGCAAATTGGGTTCTCCTACACTACACAGATCATAAAGAAAGAGTGTTTTTCACCAAAACTCCTTACTTCTAAACTCCTGATTAGTGTACATGACAAAAAAAAAAAAAAAAAAAAAAAAAAAAAAGCTGCACTTTGTAGAAGCTATTGTGCCTTCATCTACAGAAGCAAGCTGTGCTCAAAAACTGCTTAGCTTACATTATTTCCAAACCACCCACAAGCTCCATGGAATTTGATACAGCAGATATGCATAATACTTGCTGCACTTGAGACTACTATAGGAGATCTGCCTGCTGAATTAGCCTTCAAAAGCCAGACTAATCATAAGCCGTGGATAGCACGAAACTATTCTCATGAGGGCACAACAAATTAAGTGTGCACAAGAAAGTCTGCTTCACTAATGGATCCAAGGTATAAGGCTTTGCAAATGCACCAGAAGATGATCACCCGAAGTGGAAGAACTTCAGGTAGGCAGGAAAGGCAAATCAACTGACAGCAGAATAATCTTCTCAGCTGGGCAAGGCACAGGGAGCAGCTGCTCCATCAACCACCCCACTGAACTCATTTCCCAGCAGTGGTTAGAGAAGCACTTCTGTGAGTCAGAATTTTATAGGCATCAGCAGCAGAAGAAATCTGGCTGTTCCTCTTTCAACAGCAAAACAAGCAGAAGGAAAATGGTTACATCTACGTTACTGAAACCAAGAATTTGAAGACCTGGATACTCCAATATCTGTTTTGCCAACTTACAACAAACTACTTCACCTGTCCCTATGCAAGCCCAAATTTCAAATTATTTGGTATGGTGGGAAGTGTTACCAAGTCAGAAAACCAGACTGTGATCAGTAACAGACACTTTTATGTAGCTTCAGAGAGTATTTCTACCAACACCACTAGCATGGAGTCATACCATGGGGTGGTAACATCAGCTCTTAGCTCTAAAATGCCTGTTATAATGTGCCTGAAGGCAAACATGCAAACAGCAGTGCCCAGTTCAACTACTCACTGCAATGAAACCATTTGCTATGATACCAGTAAAGGCATATTTTATGTTACCTTCACCTATCTAGAAGTAATGCATTTTAACAAGTGCATTAAAATTCAACCACCAGCTCAGGGTCAGTCACCCTATGGACACATTTCTTTTTTCTGAGGCTACTAAGGGAACCCAAACAACTGTGTATAGACTCCTGGTTAATACTGCCCAAGACGAATTCCACCTCAGGTATGTACACTTCACCAAATCCAGCTGCCAGAAAAACTCTCCAACACCACAACAACTTTCCTTCTCATCTGGTATGTTTTACATGCACAGCCAAACTAAATGTAACACTTCCACGATGTTTTAGAGAAAACTGGGGACAGCTGCATGTATGCTTATTGAGGTGACATCAGGCTATAACAAAAGAAGTGAGGGTTCTATCTCCTTAACAATATACTGATTCAGTTGGTCCCAGTGGAAATTAACCATTCAATACTTTGCATAAGAGACTAGCATCTTCTGCTACAGACCACCTGAAAACCATTAGAGCTTTCTCTCTTCTGTGAAGGTGCTCCCCAGCACGCTGATGTCCCATTCCCACTGACTGGGAAAGCACCAGCACACTGCTCCAGTCAGGATGGCAGGTGGAGGCCTCACTTCACAGATCGTATGCATACACCTCCATAAGGAGTTCACTCCCCCTCTGTCAGGCTTCTGCTGGAGACCTGGAACATTCTATTACTTTTCTGAGAAGGAAAACAAAATTAGAGCACATTTTTTCATTTGTAAATTATTCTAACTGATTTAACATCATATTCCACCAGTGTATCATTGGCAGTAACCACACAAGCTTTGTGGTCATCATGGCAGAACCCAGATACAACTGTCAGAGGTCCTGTGTAAGGAACAGCACACAGGTGCACTGCTCCAGGGACAGATTTGTTAGGACTCCAGTTCTTCCTTCCTCCAGGTGAAAGAGGATTGGTATGAGGAGCAACACTAAACACCCTTCCTTTATATTGTCAGGTGCTGGAGCTGGTGAGTCCATTTTCCTAGGTACCCATATTTGCTTGAGATGGTAACACGCAGAATGGCTACTCTCCATCCTGCTTCTCCATTCTGTCACACACACACAGCCCAAGGAATCTTTTTATGCCTTCCCTTTCTGCTTGCAAAGAGCAAGTTACAAGACTACTTTCATTTTCTGTCTCTTTACAGACACACCGAATAGATGGTTTCCCATCATGGCCCTGCATGTTTATTCTAGTAAATTATTCAACTTCTTCTGTGTGGAGCAAATTAATTTCTACAGCAATTCAGCTGCTACTCCATCTACAGCATATATACTTGCTGAAACAGATTAATTCTGCCATGCAATATCATCTTTCGTTTTCTTCAGCATCTGCACAGACCTTTTATTCAGATAAAACTATTCTTCTCCCCTTGACCCCCCCCACTCCCTGCCACAACTGATGTTTCTTGGACATAATACAGTGCTTTTTCTTGGGAGTAAAAAAATATTTTCAAAAAGTTGATAAATTCTGTAAATCTAAAACCCATTTTACATTTTCCAAATCCTCTCCACTTGATTTCCTCATACCTAATTTTCACAGATATTCATTATTTAACTCCCAAACACATGGGTTGCAATATATCAAATCCTAAAAAAAGAGAAGGGATTTGAATGGAACTATTCTAAAAGCAGGAAATGAAAAATTAGGTCCAATCTGCAACGCTCTGTCACTGTCACTCAGTCACATGGGATCTACTTACTTGTACATGGAACCAACTGCTTAGCTGCTTGCACTGACCTCCTGAGTGGTAAATAAAGTTACCTAAATGTCACCAGATTATCTGCTGTCAAGCACACAATATTTTCACCCTTTTCTAGTACAAGAATATCCCAAAATTAACTTGGTTCTTTGTATAACACTACATTTCAGGTTCATAATGCAGAGAGTTTACCTGCCACAAACATGAACAAAGTTGACATTTTTACCTAATCAGGGGAAAAAAGAAAAAAAGAATATGCATGCTGAGTGGATTTTTTGTATACTGTCTGGTTATCCGATTGGGGTTGCAGTTTGTTTACAAAAGTCTGAAATGGAATCAAATATATTCACTACTTTACCTTGTCACTTGTTTGTACAAAAAACTTTTGGAAAAGTCTGAATGGTTTTATGATTTGCACATAGTTTATGACCCAAAGTGACCTTCTCCTGCCTGATTTACTTGAGACTGCTTTCTCAGGAGCCAGACAGCATTTCTTCAGTACACAACTGTTAATATATATGACACCTCCTGTAAAGTTAGACACATTGTTTTAGAACAACACAAAATTTCAAGTTGCAAAAGAATACACTACACTACCTAGTGTTTGTGAAATGCTCTGATTCATTGCTCTGAAGAATATATAACCACAAACAAATTATTATTAGTCACTGTAATCTTTTCTTTTTTCATCTTTAATCTTTTTTACCTCAAGCTGCTATTTCACATGTTGTCCTACGACATCTCTCCAACTTTGCTTGCCTTACTGAGGCATTTATTGACACAAGTCTTAGTTATACCATTGGAACAAGCAGGTGCTGACTTAGTCTTGGGGCTCTGTCAAAGCTCTTTCTAAAAGAAGCTTGAGCAGCTCTGACATGTTCCCCAAGCAACTCCACTTATGCCAAAGAGAGAACAACTGCTATAAGCAGCACCAGGTCCTCAGGAGCACAGGTCTCTGCCCTGTTTTCACAGTAAAACCAATACAGATTACAGAGATTAGAGATGACTGTTCCAATGTCTCCTTGCACCTCCCTACCTGCCTGCACCCACCCATTATATCATCTACAATATTTCCAAGCTGAGTTTTATCAGGCAGGTACTATCTCTCATTTGGCATTTGTGCATGTCCCTTTCTAAGAGGGTGCCTACATATGCCTGGGTCTGCTACTTAAGAAAATACCACTAAACAGAGCTGTGTTCGTCCATGAAGAAGACAGTTTTTGCATTCTCCTACTTTCAGGGTGACATCACTCTTACTTATCCTTTATCTATCAACAGCTCAAATACTTTGTGTCCTTTCCGTTCCTTTTTATGCCCTTCTACATACCATCTTAGTGCCTAACATAAAACAGTCCAACACACTCTCCTAATTTGCTCTAGGTTACATATCTGAACATGTTTGAAATGCAACAGTGCAGGCATTGTGTAAGATATATGTCAGCATTTTCCAAACAACAACATATTTCACTGGTTTCCGTATTTTTATTACACTTCTCTCCACAGGGACAGCAGAACTCTCTCTCCCAGTGGGAAAATCACTCCTGCTGTTGGACACCAGCAGCAGTTCTGGCATCTAACACTAACAGCATTATCAATTTATGACTTTAGAAACACTACCAGAATCTAGTAGTAGCGTCTCTAATATTACAGATGGCCCATTTGTCCATTTTTTCCACATGGCCCTTCGTGTCTTTTCTTACATCCTTATTAGTGTTTCATGAGAGCACTTACCTTCTCTCACGTAACACAGCTTTCAACAGGCTCTATCCAGCTACAATTCCCACAGTAAACAAGCTGAAACCGACAGAGAACTCCTATTGTCTGCTCTTCCCCCACCACCCCCCATGAAGATATGCAGTCACCTCTACTCAGGGTACCTCTACTGAGGGTCCCCTTACTCAGGTAAGGGGTCTCAGCTGAGCAAGCCCCACTCTCCACCTCGGTGTGCACAGCTCTGCCATGTACCACACACACCATGCACAGCCCAGTCCCACTGCAGGGTCCTCTGGGCAGCCACTCCTCCTGCCTGAACTGTGACACAACAAGGCAGGATAAGAGGAGAAACATTATGAAGGGTATAAAAGAACAAAAGCCTTCAGATCCTGGAACAGCCATGTCAGCAACAGCACAAGTGAGAAACACTGCACTCCTGTCTGCCTCACAGGACAAGGGATGGAGCACGGTGATGAAGACAGCAGCCCTGCTCCAGCCTCAGTGATCTGCAGCCAGGGCTGCCAGCATTCCCTCACAGCAGCACTTCAGCAATCAAATATTCAGGTGCAGGATGAAGATAAGAAAGGTGGAAGCACGCCCCTTTTGGGTGAGAGGTCTTAAAGCACCCTTTAAAAACAGTGACAGCCAGGGAAAAAAAGCATTTGCTATTCGACCACATCTTGTGACACATTTTGGTGCAACCTTGAGCACCCTTACGTCGTTCCTCTCTTGGGTCCTGACTCAAGAAGCCACAGCCACTAGAATGAGCCAGGTAACTTCCAGTCTCAACAGATATTCCAACCAGTAAGGGACAAACTTTGATACAGAGTCTGAAAACATTTTTTAAAAATTGCAGCATTTAATTGAAATAGCTCCACTACACACCCACAAGTGAAGGAAGTCTAATTCTCATACAGGCAGTGGCATAGGTCCTCAGCAGACGTCAGCCAACTCTACTCACATCAGCTGTACCCTGGCCTGTTCACCAGATTTGAAACTCATTACAACTATTTTATAGTTCTGCTAACTTAAGACAAACTATTTTATTTTTTAACTCTCTAAAAATTGTGACCTTTAGTTTGAAATCTGTTACTGAATGAGAAACACTGTAACTATTAATAATTTTTCTCAAAATATTTAAAATTACTGCTGCCCATTCATCATATTTAGTACAGCAAAAGGCAAAAAATATAAAACCAGTTACTCAGAAAAAGTATATATATTCTGTAGACTGCTCAAAAGATTTAATTCAGGTGTGTTTTATGACTGCTTTTACTTCCAGATTTGTGTATATATATGGAAATTACTGATGAAATAATTGCATTTATGTTGCACTGAAGTGAAAGTCATGCTGTGATAAAAATGTGTTGTTTCTTTATACATCAGAGAACTAGAATAATAGGCTATTATATGGGCAATATTTGATTTATGATTTAAATTACATTCATGATTTTCTTATTTTTTAATTTACTTGTTTGGGTTTTCTTAACATGAGTCCTTGACTTAAAAGAGATTATATTAGTAAGTACAATGCTTAGCAAAACAAGGGTCTAGATCTCATTAATATGCTTTAAAGACATCAAATTCTCTGAACTAAGTGATCTTGCTAACTGTATTTTAAGTAATTTTGGTTTAATTTCTAATTTCTACAGGTGAATGGTACCAACCTTTAGACACTTTAAAGAAGGTACTTTAGACAATACCTGAGAGCTTCTCAACATCACTGATGTTTCATATTTCTAATATTTTTTTCAGACAAAGTAAATGAAATTAAATATTCTCAACTACTTTAAATAAATAGCCATAATACAGTATGTTGACTGCTTGTGGATGAAGTCAACAGAGACAACTTTGCCTCTCTGGAAACAATGTAGTTCTGGTTTTGCCAACAAAATTTCCTGTGCCACCTTTCCTACAAGTGATCCTAAATTTCCTCCTTAAGTATTCCAAAAGGGAAGAGATAATGAGAAATGAAAGGAGAGGATGAAATGCAATCCTGCAAACCTGAAAGATCCTTTCAGTTTTAAAAAGGACTTTGAAGGCCCTGGAATTAGCTCAGTCGGTAAGAGCATCAGGCCAATGATGCCAGGGTCACAGGTTTGATCCCTGTGTGGGCCATTCTCTGAAGAGCTGGGCTTGACGGTGCCTGTGGGTTCCTTCCAACTCAGAACGTTCTGTGTTTCTGTAACATAGTGCTCTTCAAGTGCAAAATAAAAACACCATCCTACATTCATATGTGCAGCGAATCTGCTGACAGAGAAACATGTCTGCTTTTTAAATAATGAAAACGTCTTCAACATGTTCCTGTCACTGGAAATTACTTCTTGCAGGAGCCAAAGTCTACCCACATGTAGACTGGATGTAGTAAGACAGGGGGTGCAGGGGGGAAGAACATAAAAGCACTCATTAACCTAAGAAAGAATAAATGGAAATATTTTAAGTCTTTTAAACTGAAACACTTTTACTTCTTTTAATCCAACATGTCCATTCAATAAACAAGACAACACTGAAAAATATGGAAGCATAAGATTTTTTGGAATTAAAAATGAATTTTAATGTTAGCATCAGAAGTAAACTCTTGTCTGCCAGATTAAGTCAGAAAACACTGCATCTCTCCACAAGATTCAATATATATACACCCGGGTTTACCCAAAAAAATTTAGTGTAGAAGTACATGTGTGTATGGAAAAAGTGGACAGACATAAAGCAGCTGAAGCTGAAAACATCAGCATTCCATATTGATAATATAATAAACCAGCAGAGAAGGTAGACAGAGCAAGGCAAAATTATGAAGGTGCAAATGTGCATTTGGAAGCCAAATTTGAGAATGAGTGGGAAAAGGACCTGGTTTTATCTTTGTCTGACTGCAAAGGGGGAGGGTTCCCCAGCTGTTAGGTGTATTTTGCAACACATCAGGTAGGTTCATGCAGAAGAAAACAAGCAATCTTGGGAAGAAAATATGACAGAACTAAAGCAAGTTAATTATTTGCCAAGGGCAGAGAACATATCAACTTCTATGATTTAGTAAGTCTCATTATGTTAGAGCCTGCCTTGATCCAGAAGCCAAGAAATTATGTGACTTGTCTTTTCTTATTTCAATTTCTAACATTCCTGATCACATAGAAAATTGAAAAAGCAAATCCAACAGTTCAAAATCCTGAAAACAACATTAAAAAGTCCTCAAAAATCATTAGAGACATCATGATTTTAAACAAGCTGATTTTAGACTGCTGATTTATTAAAAGCCAACCATGTTTTTATCTGTTTTCTGAATGAATCATGGCTATTAATGAAGACATGGAAAGCTGTTCTGAGCACCAGGAAAAAGAGCCAACAGTGAAGAAGACACAAAAGACCCAACCACCAATGAATCATTTGAAGGCATCCCCAATGCACATAATTATCATACCAATTAAGCAACATTCACTGCAATTAAGTATTGTTTGGTTTAAATCAGTTACCTGGAATGTCTTCTGATCAGGCCTGTTCCAATTAAGTGGCACTTACTTATTACCCTAATCATGCAGTATCAGTTCAAAGCAGCATAGTACAACTTCACCTTGAAAGCAATAAGCCTAACATTTGGCAACCAAAAGCAAGAGCCCTTGAGTTTCCAAATGACAGAAAACTTATATATAAGTATAAAGCATCATTGCATTGTCTTCTCTCATTTGATTTTATTTCTAGAATTCTCCTCACATAATTCTTAAAGCTGCTACCAGTTGAAGACCTGTTTAAAAACAAAAGAGAGATTAAACACATACTAAATGCCACATATTGTGCTATTCCTTTAAAGGGAGTTGCTGGGGAAAACAAGAAATACAGAAACAGCAGGACAATGCTTAAAACTTCCATAGAATCATAGAATCATTTAGGCTGAGAAAGACCATTAAGATCATCAAGTCTAACTACTAACCCAGCACTGCCAAGTCCAGCAATAAATCATGTCCCTAAGCACCACATCTACAGATCTTCTAAATATTTCTAGGGATACTGACTCAAGAACTTCCTCTGGAAGCCTGCTCCAATGGTTGATAACCCTTCCATTTGAGTTCAATTTATAAAAATGGAAATTTCTACACTCTCTTCTACCAGAGCACTGACTGTACATGACTTTTTTAAACATGTTTTGCCACTCTAAGTTAACTCTGAGTTAGTTACTTTTATGATGTATATCTCTGCTGCTTCAGAGAATTAAGTATTTTTTGCTCATTTGAAACCTGTGTGCTTCACAATACAAAAGTAGTCATCTCTCTTGCATTAAGAACTTCATTAAGGCACACATATGAAAGTTATTGTAGAAAATGTTGTAGATAGAATTTCTAATACTTCACAGTATTTAGGGTTACTACATAGACAAATACATCTAAATTAACATAAATTAGTCATTTCAATGTGTACATTTATTTTGGCTTTAAGCTAGATTAACAATTACCAAAAATAAGTTAAAACCCTAGACCTGTCAACAACCCTTTTTTCTTCAGGTAATTTAAGTCCATGAGCCAGCAATGCCCTTGTGGCCAGGAGGGCCAATGGTACCCTGGGGTGCATCAGGAAGAGTGTGGCCAGCAGGCTGAGGGAGGTGATCCTGCCCCTCTCCTTGGCTCTACCGAGGCCACATCTGGAGTGTTGTCCCCATTTCTAGGCTTCTCCATACTAGAAACACAAGGACCTACTGGAGAGGGTCCAGGGGAGGCCACAAAGATGATGAGGGGTCTGGACCACTTCTCTTCTGAGAAGAGACTGCAGGAGCTGGGCCTCTTTTGTCTGGAGAAGGGAAGACTGAGAAGGGATCTCATCAATACATACAAGTATCTCCAAGGTGGCTGCCAAGAGGATGGTGCCAGACTCTTGTCCATGGTTCCCAGCAGCAGGACAAGGAGCAATGGTCATAAACTAAAACACCTCAACATGAGGAAGAACTTTACATTGAGGGTGGCAGAGCACTGGAAAAGGCTCTGGAGACACTCAAAACCCACCTGGATGAGTTCCTGTGTCACCTGCCCTAGGCAACCCTACCTTGGCAGGGGGGTTGGACTGGATGATCTCCAGAGGTCCCTTCCAACCCTCATGATGCTGTGATCCTGTGATCTGGACAGCAGACAGGATGAAGGTACACTGACACGCTTGCCAACCTGTAGTAACTAATCCACTAGAAGACTGAAGTGTGACCTACCTCTGTTGCCTTTGTTATTTACGCTAGTTAACTTTAAACTCTCTCAAATATTCCCAAACAGCTCTATGTATTTTAGGAGAACTTTACTGAAGTCTGAAAGGCACCTTTCTTCTCACATCCACGCACCTTCAGACAACAAGCCTTTGACAAACATTACTCTAAGTCTTCTGGGCTCAGCTCTAAATACAGTTGTCACTACCAAATCAAAACTTTCTGTGGTCACTGACAGTTTACAGGGAATTATTTTAGGCTGTTTTATCTCATGTAAGTTTAACATAGATATCAGAACAGGCCTGTGTCAGTGTTCAGTTTAGCTTACAGAAATCTGCAAGCAAAATAAATGTCATCAAATCGGATTGGGAAACAGAGCCCTGCACTGTGGAACTATGTAAGAAACTGACCGTGCTAGGTTTTACAAAAACTTATACAGCACATCTTCAGAGTCCTGCCTGTGATTTACAAACATCGTAAGCATACATTATTAAAAAGAGACATCGGTTACAGTAATCAATTTCTGTGACTACTGGCAATTCTCTGCATAATCCAGCCTAGCAAGGTTTCCATACAGCTTTCCCTGAAATGTGGTTGGAAGCTGTCTTCACACATTAAATATGAGAGGCACGCATGTCAAGACATTGATTCTTGTTGTTTAAGATTTGGTTGCTCAAAAATTCAGTAAATACTAAACAAATAGCTGCTGAAAGGCAGCCCTATTTAAGATGTCTGAAGCCGAGCTTCAAAAACCTGATCAATCAAAATCATTACTTCCCTGCAAATGGACAGGGGAAAAAATATAAGTCACAACCTCAACACACACTTACAGAAAGTTGATTCATTATCTATAGGTCTTCAGTGAGGAAAAATCCAGACCTACTGAAAAAAAGAAGCTCCCACTGTCTTCATCTTTCCCAGAAAATGCTCTTCATTCTTATTTACTTAGTACCTCTCCCAATTTAGTGCTTTTACAGCAAACAGGCTGATTCAGTGAGTCTCTCGAGGCAGCAGCTGATCCAGGCCACCACTCCCACAGACCTCTAGCTGCTCATCATCACTTCTTGACAATCACCCAGCATGACAGCACATCACTACTCTACTCTACCCAAGCTTTTTCAAAATAAAGGCAGGTTTGCTTGCTGTTGCAAAGACTCATAACAGTAAAATTTTTTCAATGCTGTATTAGTTTAGGTCATTTTGAAAGAACAAGGTTAGGGAGCAAATGAGTGAACAGTTATGCTTGACAATTTGGATGGAGGGCCTTCTGTCCCAAAGTCACACGAACACAATGGGGCAGCAAAGGTGAACAACTGGCATGGTAACTTCCTTAGCACACCTGACTGCAGATTACACCATGCTGAAATCACTACAGGCAATCACTGATGCTAAATTACATGGATTTGACTCGTGCTTGCTTGCTTGCTTGGTCTTGAGCCTGTTTGGATAAAATAAAGTATTATGGTGCAGATCAATGGATAGAAAATATATCTACGGGATGGTAGATTATATCCTGGATAGTCATGACTCAGTTAATTCAGCAAGTATTGAAGTACCCCAGTTACTCAACGTGAACTCTCATTGTGATACTGCAGCAAAAAGAATGAATTTGAACCTTGAACATAACGAAGAGAAGCAGGTAAATGAATTCTTCTATGTAGTACTGACAGCATTGTAGAGACCAGCACTGAAATACCATCTTGTGCTTCTGGCATCTGATTTTCCTGAAGAGAAATCAAAAAACTGGAAGGAAAACACAGAAGTTATGCAAATGTACTTGAAGTCTGCAGAAACATGATCTCTGGTAAGACTTTTAAAGAGGTCACTAAAAACATACTGAAGGGCTTCCCAATCTATCAGGTCAAGTCATAAAGAGAACTTTTCCCTAGAAAACTAATTCTGAACAACCCTAATGAAAATCAGGGCTTTCTAAAGACAGCAAACAATCAGAAGGATTAACCAATACAGTACATAGCAAAAGCTTTATTGAATGCTTGATGCCTTCCTTCAGATAAATACTAGTATTTTGTAAAATACTTTGGTCAAATCAAACTCAAGCACCAAGCAGAGTTTTCAATTCAGTAGAGAGGTAATTGAACAGTAAGTAATGGCTGAATCACCTGATCAAACTCTGGCAAAATCTGTGGTTTTACAAAATTGTATTATTCTCAAAACCAAATCTCCATTTCCTCTACACATGCAAATGTGAAACATGCAAATTACAAATATGATCAGTTCTTAAAACTATTCTTAATAAGACATCTTTAGTTTGCTGTATATTTTATTGCCGAGGACAAGACAGCTAAAGAATTTATCACCTTAGCTACCTTGGTTATACCATTTCACTCAGACAGTGTTATCTCCTTGTCTCCCACACAAGAGTCATGCTGTTATCAAAGTCTTTCTCTCTAAACAATTATTTCCTTTTATGATTTCTTCTGGCTGGTCAAAGATAAGGGCTTACAGTGAGCTTGATTAGTGTTGCAAACAAATAGGAGTAATACTAGAGCAGATATAACTAAGCTGAAGTAATCAGTACTATTAATAACCTTTTGATTTCTAATCAAATACAGCTCTGACTTTTGCTGCCACTTTGCTTTACATCTTCTAAACTACAAAAGAATTAATATTTTTATAAAATATTCTTGATATGCCAGTCCTTTTAGTCTCTTGTTTGCTTTTTGTCTTATACTTAATAATCTTCACTGAGAAAAAATAAAAATAACAAATTATTTAAAAGAACAGTTTTATACTTTATACTGCCTCTCCTGGTAACAAGATTTAATAATATATTGCAGTATGAAATTTTGCATTTTCTTAAATTGAGTAACATTTCTGAACATAGTGAAATCACATTTCCTGATACCTGCATTAAAAAAGAACCCATCACAAAGACACAAAACCAATCAAACAACAATCCTTGCTTGAGACATATAACTCTGGCAAAACCCAGTTCACACAGTTAACATCTGGCAAAATTATATCCAATAATAGGAGCCTAACACATTAAGGCCTTAGAAACCTGCCCAGCAGGTAGCACTGCCACATCCTTTCATAATCCTGGGCAACTACTAATCCAACAGATGCTCATTCTGCTCAAGTAATTGGCAATGTCCCTTACAGAAAACACATAAAACCACTAGAAATACATCATCTCCTCATCCTCTGCAAATCCTAGAAAGGCAACATACTCTTCCAAACATGCAGAGACTTTCACTGAGACTAAGAGGGATTACATCCAAAGCACCAAGTCCTATAGTTCTATCTACTCATGGCAGAAGCTCAGTCATTTCACAGACACATATGTTTGTGATCTCTACTAGTGTAATTTTTTTATAATGGTGTCTCCATGATCTTTCCAAATATTCTTCTTTTTCCCATGCGGGGAAAAAAAAAAAAAGGCTAAATATATGCATAACAATCTTTTTTTCTTTCCTGCTTGCATTGCTATTTTATAGTTGCAATAGTCTTAGGAAAGGTGGATGGTGCTCAATGAGTTTATGGTTCATTCAGACATGAAGGTTTAGTGGTAATTCCAGAGACACTTCTGTACACTTGGAGTGTCATTGCTCCATACATTGTGCAGTTCCATCATGTGCACAGGGACAACATCCTTACTCCAGGATGCTCTAACGAACAGATTTCCATTTCATGTGCCACTTATTTGCAATAAGAGTAACATAAATTAAACAAGCAAACTTGTTTAATTTTTGACAGCAATTTTTGTAATTTATCAAATTTAATTTTTTAGATTAATTTTAACAGCAATTGCTGCTGTTTGGTCTTTTCCATCCTTTGCCATATATTTTACATAACAATCAAGAACAAGAAGAATAAGAAAGGAATCAAAAAACTAAAACTTTCTTCACATGAAAAGCTCTCTTTTCCACAAAACCGGGTTGTGCCTACCAGCAGACTTAAAAATAGACAGACATCAATGTTAAAGGTAAAAATCACTATACTAAACACAAAAGGGAAAATAGTATCTGAAACGTGCCAAATGTTTTCCAGTTTTGACCTAGAGAATTCGTTGCAAAGATGAAAGTTAAAGATGAAGAAAAGAAAAAATTTCATGAGATGTGTGTTAAATGGCCCATACAGATTTAAAGACTGTGAGCTGCCTTACAAAATGGCAAGATAGCAATATTAATACACAATATGCACCAAAATAAACAAGTCATTTTTATTTTCCATTTTTGTCTCAACTTTATTAGTTATCACATTCAAGAGTAAATATTTCTTCTTTTCGTTTTTAACACTGTTTTAAAAGTTAATGTGCAATTGAAAGGTTCTTGTTGTCATGTATACGCCCAAAATTTTCTTTATAATGCTGTTTGTTTGGATCTATCCAAGTTCATGTTCATAAAAAAACCCAATTGCTTTTCTAAAGGTACCACCTAACCCCACAGTAAATAATTTTTTTAAATGGTAATAATTAAAAAAAATTAAGAACCAATTCATAAACCTCCCCTAAATAACTTTACTTCCCAAAAAAGCTACACATCTGTTTTCACAGCTGGAAATGGTTCAACCACTGGTAACCAGAAAAAAGCCCCAGCATATTAAAATATTCTAGCCAAAAACTGACACTCCAGCAAGGATGGCTACTATGCCAGCACAATCTGAGCAGCTGTTAGGACAACCTTTATTTATACTGAAAGGGCATGAAACATCCTGATGCTATTACTATTAAACCAGCAAATCTTACTGGAAAGACACCACTGGCTGAAAATGGACAATGCAAAAGCACAACATTTATTTTACCAATCAAGCAGATTATAATTATGTGAGAACAGTGATGTATAATAATCTAGTCTCTACCCACTTTTCTACAACAGATTCTACAGGGCTCAGCTTCTGGAAAAAAATTCTTTGTAAATTATTTTTAATACAGCTGTTATTATGAGTGTCAGAAAAATCAATTAACAGTGCTGCCCTAACTCTTTAAGAAAGAAAAGGACTTAGATAAATAGAAAAAGATTATGCTATTTCTTTTACAGCATTATTCTTATTCTTAAGTGACATCAAAGAGCAATAACCCTCTCCGTTCTTTCCCCCCCTCTTTTGGCTTTGACATCACACAGAGAGAAAAGTATTCCTTTCACTCTCTTGTATAGCTGGAGCATCCAAGCTCTGCATATTGTTATCACCTTCTATCCTTGAATATGAATTATTTTAATCCTCCAGCAATTAACAGTCTTTTGGATGAAAATAAAAAAAGGCTGGGAGTGCAACCTTACTTTTGTTTTGCTAATTTATTTGGTCAGTAGTTCATTTTCTCATTGTTTCACAGGGCTTAAATATTTAAGGGTGTGCATGTCCTACTTACAATGTTTTCTTTTTTACCGTTACATGTTTACAGCCACCTTTTTTTTTTTTTTTACTTTTCTTTAAACTTGGAGTTTCCCACTCTCAGGCATATTTCATGGAAGGCTTTCTGTTGTAATTTTGCATTTTAGAGCATCACCTATTCATTTAATCACACAGCTTTTTGGTTGGGAGAAGAGTAATCATCTTTTATTTGTAAATCCATTTTAAAAACAAAGAGACTGAACTGCCACAGAAGAATTGGCAGGTTTCCTTTACCATGATCAGCTCTCCTTGATCTCCTCACTACTTTCTTGCTCCCACCACAATAATTACCATCAATACTTGTAGTGTATTCAAAGCATGACAACTTCTCGACAAACAAGATGGAAGCAAAGTTCTCTGCCCTCAAGATACAGCTGATACAATCTGATACACCACACATTCATTTAAAACCTGTAAGTAGTTCCTTGACTTCCAAGTGTTTACTGTTGAGCAATTAAGTGGTCTGCTGGATCAAGGCCTAGTCAAACTATGAGACAGAGGGGTAGCAGGCAGATAGAATAAGAAGCATCATGAATGACAAGTCAAAGTCTAGCAGATATATCAATTCACAATGTGCTGTTTGACTCAAAAAATATAATTAAAAAAATAAACAGGAAAAGAAAAGAAAAGGTTGAAGTAAACTACCTTGTTGGAGTGAGTTTGTGAGTTTTACAATCCAAATAAACCTCTGACATTGTGAATTGCTCAGTCCAGGGAGCCCGTCACAATTGTGTATATGTTTTATGAGGCCATGAACACATGCCTAAAGTAAAGTTCCATCAGCCCTTCAGGAATCATTACACCAGACACACATTCTAAGCTTCAAAAAAGTTCACTGCCAACAAGCAGTGTTATAACATTGACCTGCTCTAGCCCAAGTCAGTTTGCTCTGAAAGACAAAAAAAAGAGCCAAACAAATAAACAGACTTATAAGTCAAAATGAGATGGCAAGTGAATTTTTACAACCAACAGCTGCCTCAAAAATAAAATTAGGAAAAAGCTCCATCTTAAACAACCAGCTCCATGGTCTCAAAAGAAGGCTAAAAGGCAGAATACAGGATCCTGAACTGCAAGCTATACTATTCTCATTCTGTCTTTTTTTACCCCTTAATTACTTCAATGTTTGGTCGAGTGAAGCAAATGAGAAAACACACCATAAGTCTTTTTTCAATTATTAGAATAATAAAAAGCTATTGTTCATCAGATCTACAGACTGATCCAAATATGGCAGCAGACACCAACCTAAAGAAACAAGAAACAGATGAATAGAGTGAAATGCAGCAGAGCGATGAATGGGGTTTTGGTCAGTTTGTTCCACAGTTTTCTAAGTGACAGGAAATTATGTAGGTGGTGACTTTAAGGTCAGAGCTTTAGGGGATCAGAAATAAACAGATATGCAAGCCAGTATGTAGAAAACCATCAGAATTCAGAAACAGCCTCTTTGAAAGGAAGGGGTTGGAAATGACGCTAGGATTACGTCCTTTCGTGATATGAAGAAAGTCTCTGCAATGGGAAGAGACTGAGTGTGATTCTGAACTGCTTCTCACACTGATTTTGTCTGTGGATTGGTATTTTTCCAAGCATGAATAATTCTGTATAATACAGAAACATATCTCAGTAACTGACACTGGAAAACTTTCTTTGTGAAATTCAAACTAGGAAACTCATTAAAGTACAAGATACTACCTCCCCCTACAGTAGAGACTGACAGCATTCACTCATTCTAGCAACTGTAATAATAATGTCTCTTCTCTTCTTTATCCTTCTAATAACCAGAACACAGATCATGAGGTCAAAAGTGGCAGAAAAATTCACATCACCTACAGCAGGCTTTGCATGCAGCATACAACACTTATTCTTAATTCTTCCCTCCTCCACAATTGTAATCTTAATCTACTAATTCCAGAATACTGTGAAGTTCTCTAAACAGCAGCAGCAGCAGCAGCAACAGCAGCAGCATGATTTGTGGTTCTGTGCTACCCTTCTGGAACATTTGTACAGGTGAATATACCTGTAAAAGTATGAGAAAAGCTTCACACAAGGGTGACAGAGGCAATCTACAGTTTAAAAAAAATCCATATATTTTCTGGCATGTATTTTGTGAGGGGGATGATTAAATATTCCATAAGCAATTAGTAAATTGTCAATGGAATTCAATAAATGTTGTTTAAAAAAAAACCTAATTATTTGTTACAATAACCACCAACTATTGCCATTTTGTTTGTGAAGGTTTGTAAACTACTTCCATTTGAGAAGTAATTGATTCCATTTTTATCATTTGCTCAAGTTTATGTGGTTGTTCACATCCAAAGAGATGATAACATCTATTTGCAGCAAATTATACATTAAATTCCTCATTCAAAAGCTGTAATGGAAAACAAAATGCTAATTTGTGCTGTAAACGGAAGTACAGAATCATAATCACTCATTGTTAACATTAGGAACTAAATTGCTTCTGCAAATAATAAAATGGGTTAAAAATGTGGAGAGCTTTTGCAAGCCAAAGTACCAGTGCCTCTTACTCGCTCATGTGTTATATTACAAGTGATCAAACGAACCTTTCCTCTTCATGCCAGCACAAACTACCCCTTTTTGAGAGAAAGAATAATGGCCTTATGATTGCAACATAAGGGTGCATGTCAGGTGACCCGTTCTATCCACAAGTCTCCAACCAGCTTCCCAAATATGGGCTTCCATGCACTCTCTGCTAGACAAACCCAACTGGATGCAGGGGCTGTCCACACAAGCAAGGACTGCAGAACTGCAAAACTAGAAGAGTCAGGTGGTGCCAAGGATCTGATGTCCACACTATATGCTCTGCATCACACACTTCAGGGTATAGTTTGATTATTTAACTTCATCCTAGATCTGGTCTGATCTCATTAGCTGGGTATCAATTTGTAGCTCAAATGCACTAGGGGTACCCCTGGAACACATCTCGCAGTCCAGCTTTATCTGAAAGGAATTTTGATCAATTGCAATGAGATCTGCCTACAACACCAACCACAGCATAGCAGTGCTGGGATAACAGGGCACACTCCTGGCCTCCAGGAAAAGTGCTAGCGTAGACACACCTCTCATCATTTTGGGTCACAGTGAGTTCACGTGGAACTGCAAATACCCAATTTCTCCTTCCAAAATTAGCACCAGTGTCACAAGTGCTATAGCCAGAGCAAGGGTCGCTTTGTCATTAATCTCTCTTCACCCTAATTTTACCTTTAGAGAGGAGACAGCAACACACAGCTATGTAGCAGAAGGAGAATCTTAACTGCCACTTGTAGAGAACACAGAGCCTAAGAGAAAAAATACTGTAGAATTATTTGGCTTCTGTCCTTTTTAGCAGTTTTACAATCCTGCAAGTTTTAAATGTAGAAGGGAGTTTTGCTCACACAGCAAACAGACACATCATAGGAAATTAAAAAACCACCGACACATTAGGACTGTGCACCTGCTCTTCCACATTTCATTAAGCCTCTACACCTAAATGTACGTCAGGTTCTCTCCTATGTGCATCCGTTGTGCTGGTATCCCTCAGTGATACCTTCTGGTCATGGCGAGACAAACTCATCACAAGCATCCACACCGCCTCAGGAAAAAAAACATTGAAAAACCCATTAAATTTTGGTAAGTCAGATCAGATCATTACGATCTAAATTATAAGCACCAGATAATACGTTAAAAAACATGTATATATTTGTAAATAAGCTGCCATTCGTTATCAAGCCTTTCCTAGCTTACACTGTATAGTTCAAGCCCATGTAAAATAGCTGATTTGCCAGCCTTTTTCAGTTATTAGTATTTTAAAAAATATAATTATGTTATCAAAAAATGAAAACTGCCTTTTAGGTGACCAAAAGAATGTTCCACTGCTTCATGTAGTAAATCATTTTACTGCTGCCCTTTTATATTTAATACCCTTCTGCAGTACACATTTATCTCTACACTAGCAAAGTGTACTCATTGATTTCCTATGGTCTCTCTGGAAGAAGGTTCTGCTTCCCTGATGATGAGTACAAAGGGTGGATGACCCCATTCTCATTCCAATGCAAACCCTGCACTTTTACATTTCTGCTTAGACCACATGAACATTTGACCAGCTAAGAACTCCCTGCCCTCTCCCTTCAGAACACATTGCTAGAACTCCTGACATTCTCTCCTGAACAAAACCGTATTTTTGAAAATCCCATCTTATGTATAAAGCACTGAACTGCATTAGTTCATCGCAGCCGTAACTGTAGCTCACAATCTGCACGAGTTTTTCCTCTAAAATAAGATACAACAATATCTTGCCCATTTTCTGCATGTGCTTTAAACTTGTGCTATTGCGCTCTACTGTGTAACTATTTAGTTCATCTTCTCTGGGGCATGAGAAAATGGCTCATTCCCAGTTTAAAGAGGCCTTTTTTTGTTAGATGAACCTGCCATCAGAATATACTTTTCAAAGTTACTGTGTTGAATGAGCCATTTAGGTATTAATCTCTGAAAGAAAGAGAATGATGTTTAACAACATTTTTAATAAAGTCCATTACCTGTTTTTAATAAACTACATCTTTCTCATTATCCTATCATTTATCTTCTGCTGGGATGTCAAGAAAATAGGTGTCTTCAGTTTCACTTTCATTTTTACTGCTATTTTTTCAGCTTTGTGCATGACCACCCCTTGGAGTCAGGAAAGCTTCAAATCCAGGATTCACTTTTTTTTAAAATTACGTATTTTCTGTTAATACTAAACAAGGATTACATGCTTTTCTTAACTAATTTGGTTTTGACAGCCATCTTTTAATTTGCACATATGTTACAGGCTCTGTTAAAATGTAACTGCAGTTGAATTATGGTATTATTCCATTGGTTTTCACCACCAAATAATTTACAACTGTTGACTGAGTCTTTCTCCACTGAAGAAAAACAACTTCAAAAACCATAAAGTGCACTGTCCAACCTTGTACAGACTGGTATCTCTCATTCAACACTGTCACACACAGACATACTCAGCATTTGCTATACACATGCAAGGCATTAACAGAAATTAATCTAGCAGATTTCCAAACCTGCGTAGATTTCATGTTCTACTACTCAAATAACATTAAAGAGAGAAAAAAAAAAAAAAAAAAAAAAAAACCAAAAACAGAAACCATGGAAACAAAAGTAAGTCAGAAAGTCTATTTTGGTCCATTGCCCCTGAGAAGTGGCCACTGGTCGTACTCTAGGTAAAAGAATAAAATGCACAAAAGCAATATACTACACTCAGTTCAGCTCCCCAAAAATACTGGCAGAAAGCTACAGTAGGGCACTTCTGTCCCTGCTCACGTAAAGAGAGGCAACCCACAAGGTTGGCTCTTAGCTTCGTCTTTCACTGACTTGCTAATACCCACGGAATACATTTTGTCCAAGTATGCTGTATAATGTACTGCTATGTTTGAAAACACAGGACAAAGAAAACGGTGCCACGTACTAGGTCCACGGCTGGGAGTTGCAGGGAAAAATCTCTGAAATAATGGCATCGATCAGGCAGCATACTCCTCCTTTTACTTCTATACTGCAAGGATTTTGAGGTCAAAATAAAATAAGTATCCAGATTTTTGCATTAGTCATAGAATTTCATTCACGAACTACATTTCAAATTATTTTCAAGCACTTCCCAACCACATAGATTAGTAACACAACAACGTGTCCAATTCTGAACTGGAGAATGAAAAATAATTAATACAAATAATGCTGCCAGCTCAGCATAAACAGGTTGTGCCGAAAAATATTACTGCTCTTGCAAGGCTGAATACCTCTTTGCAGTAGTTAGAAATAGCTGTTCTTTACTCATGACTACTAATTAAGAAACAGAAAAGAGAATTTCCAGAAGACACATTCAGGAAGGTTCTATCAAAAATTAAAGAACCAGAAGTAGAGTGACAGTGTAAAAATCAAGAATATAGAATAAATCAACAGGAAAGCTGATGGATATTCCTTCATCTCAGTTTTATACACACTGGCAAGACAACACAGGTACGTTTATGCAACCACAGTTCAAAGTTCTCTGGATTTAAGTCTACAAATTTGACTAGTTTGGCATTTAGCATAATGGTTAAGTTCCCGTACTACAATAACTAGAAAAAAAGACAGCAAGCTTCAGGAGAACACTCAATCTTTTTGAAGTTATCCTTAGTAATGTGAAGTCATATTTGTAACTAATATGGAGCCTTTATATTCTGGAAGACTATCTAAGAAATTGAATCAAAACAGACTTCATGAAGTTTCTAGATGTGATTTCTCCAATACAAGCTTTTTCTGTGATGCACTTTGGAATTTAATATGCAATGGAAAAGCTCCTTTCAAGAATATTACCAGCAAATTACACATAAAAGATTGTGCTTAAAAACGAACAGCAATAATGCACCAAAAATATAAAAGTTGAAACACATCTCTCAAACTCCCTGAATTGCAAAGCAAATGTCATATCTCTCGTTTCACAGCTGCCAGATAGCATATTATGCTTCTAGAAGTCACTGTTGTCTTGAACCTGACTGGTTCCATTGTTGAGTTTTATTTTGATTACTTATATTTTCATTAAAGCCTTGAGATGCCAGGAAAATACTCTTTTAGTGAGCTATGGCTGAGCCGCTATTGATATTATACAAGGGATCCTTTTACCTCATATAAGATGTTGAAGTGCATCATATTGATTTGGAATAAAAATCTATTTTTCCAGTAGTCAACTCATCTTCTCATCTCAGAACTTGGTTTTAAAGTTTTTCTGTTTGCTGTTTTGTTTTAAACAAAACAAATTCTATTTCGGCTATGTTGCTAAATATAGCAAGAAGAAACGTTTTGCAGGGTCTCTTTTTTTAATACAGTTCAGGTAAAAACAAACACAAATATGGCTGACAGTCAAGTCTGAGCCAAGTCTGCCTTTTTAAGTGTTAAAACTTGTAAGAAAAATGTATTTGCAGCAAAATCCCATATTCATTTTGATTTCATAGTCAGACTAACATCTACCGCTAATCCTCAGCTGATGAATTTGACTGATATAAATGGTAACGTAATACGCAAAAGATGAAAATAGAAAGGAGCCTTGAGCACCAGAAAGAATACGTGTCTTAAAAATTCTTCTCATCTTCACCCTGGAAGCTCTTGCAAGCTCATCTGTTCATCCGTTGTAATTCTATGTAATGATTACACCTTCTCCTTCGAAACACCTTTCCTAATCATGCATATTTAATTCAACTTTGTGTATATATCCTACAGTTTATGTAGTCCTGCTATAAATAGACCTTCTGCATTCTGAATTATCTCCAGCGTTTTCCCTTAGATACAGTTCAACACTGGTGTTTAGAATAGATCAACTCTGGATTTGCCAGCAATTCCTCCTGCTTCCATTGTGATACGGCTTGCTCTCCTGAAAGGGGATGTAAGGGAACCTATCATTTCACAATGACATTCTTTCACCGAACTGTTTCGCTACAGAATGAAACTAACTTTAGATAAAGGAGCTGGTTTAAACCTGATTTTATTGTCTGCGTTCCTAAGCATTTTCCCCCTCTGATGGTTTCAAAGGAGTCTTCCCAGTGACTGCCTGCCTTTTATACCAGGCACGAGCCCTTCTTAAATCCCAGTGACTTGCATGGGCTCGCGTTTAGCAGGACGATAACGCACGTTCTGTGTTCGTATAACCACAGTGGCACCGGTGTGTGCCCTCGGTACGTGCAGAGGAACACACACCCGAGCGGGCCGGGAGCACCGGCCACCACGAGCCAATGCGAGCGNGCGCTTCCGAGCGGCGGCTCCGGCCGCGCCCTCCCGGCCCGGTCCCGGACCGGCCAAGCGCCGCTGTCCCCGCCGGCCGCCCGGAGGGGCTCCGGATGGCTTCGCCGAGCCACAGGGGCTCCAGCGCGCCCAGGAGACGGCGTTTCGGCGCTGACACGTCTGGTCCTCACACGAGCCCCCCTCTCCCCGGCGCACGCCAGCCTGACGTGTTCCCCGCCGGGAAGGCTCTCCCCGGCCGGGGCTGCACACCCGGCAGGCAGCTGTACCCGGTATGGGGCGGGCGCCTGCCGCGATGGGCCCGCCGGGGGTCCGCTCGCACCCGGGACACAGACATTCGTATTTATTTATTCAGCTGCCTCGGACTACCGGGCTGTCAGGGCTTAGGAGCCCCACCGCGCCCGGGCTCGCCGGCCGGCCGCTGCCGAGGGGCGGCCCGGCTCCTCGCCCCTCGGCGTTTGCAACTCCTGGAGCAGGGAAGCGCGCGCGGCTTCCCGCTGCCTCGCCGCGAGGCGTAACCTCCGACTGTTCTAGGTTGGGGGTTCCAGTCTCCTGGAAACTGGGGTCGCAGGGCTGCACGTTTTCCCCTGAGCTCAGCGGGCTCTGTGCCCCGCAGTGAGAAAGCGGGGGGGTGATCCCCCTCTTTCCCCCGGCTCTCCCGCCCCCGCCGCGGGCACCACAGCCCGGGGCGCCTCTCGCCCGCTCTGCGGCCCGCTTCCATCCGCTGCCCAACTTTTGGTGTCACGCCAGCGCCAGAAAACCCCTTCCCCACGCACGCACGCACACACACACCGGTGCAGTTTATAAATGACAGTTGCCTGTAGACTTTCACCAGACAAGCAGCGGGGGCAGCAGACTACAACAGTTATTTAATTAAAGGCGCTTCGGAGGCTCCCAGAATAGCTCTCTACCTCTGAGGCGCGATTTCTGTTTCCCCCCCGCTCTCCCCCACCTTCTCGCCAGCCGCCCCCCGCTGCCCGAGCCCCGGCGCGGGTGGGAGGGACGGACCCGGCCGGCGTTACCCAGCTGCGCGCTCCGTATTGCACAGTCATCAAAGTTAACTGCCTGGAGGGGGGATCGGGGGTGCATCGCGGGGAGAGACGGGTGAGCCGAACTATTTCCACCTAGTCAGGATCAGAAATTACGGATCTGAATGTGTATGCAGCCATTTCTGAGGGAGGAGGAAGCGGGTGCGGGGGGTCCCTCTCGCACGCAGCCTGTCACTCGCACCCTGCTCCCCCCGCCCGGCAAACTCGCCCGGCTGCCTCAGCGCCGTTCCTCAGCACAGCCGAGGGCAGGGTCGGGGCACTCCGACCGAGTTGCCCGGCTGAGCCCCGAGTTGCTCCCGGGCACCACACAGCCCTCCGCCGGCTACGGCTCTCCTTCCTTAGCCCTCCTCATGCTCCGCTTCCTCACGGGAGGGGCGGGGGCGGGGGGAAGGGGGCTAAAAGGCACACGGGAAGAGGCTCTTATCTCTTATTTCTTTCTTCGACTGATTTAACCCCCCTACTCGCAACGCACAGACGCGCTGAACAGAAACACTTCCAGACCCTTCCTGCACACACTGGCACCACCTTCGTTTTTCCCCGAGGAGCCGGGCGGGCGCAGCGGCGGCGAGCGCGCAGCACCGGCCACCTCTTACCTGGTTGTAGGAGGTCTCCCAGGAGGAGGTGTAGTTGTAAAAGAAGGAGGAGAAGCAAGCGTCTTCCGACAGCCCGCAGCCAGCCATCCTCCGGGCGCAAAACCTCTTCGGGAAGGCAGGAGCAGCCCTCGCAAACTCTTGCCTCTTGCGCGGTCGCTGCCGCCGCCGGCGCTGCCCCCGCGGAGTGGTGCCGACAGCTTCGCGCTGGCGGCGGCCGGCGCGGTGCGTGCGGGGGAGCGGGGCTGGCTGGCTGGCTAGATGGATGGATGGATGGATGGGTGGGTGTGTGGAGGGATGGATGGATGGAGGCGCGGATACCGCGTGTGTCTGAGTGTGTGAGCGCGGCCGTTCGCGGCGGCACCGAGGGGCCGGGGCCGGTCACGTGCGCGCGCTCACTCCGCCGCCGCCGCCGCCGCCGGGGACGGGCCGCGCTACAGACCCCGGCACTGGATCACCAGCGCCGGGCGCCCTCGCCATGCCCACCCGCCCGCCCGTCCCCGCTCGGCAGCGCAGCCCCTGCGCACGNACCCCGGCGCCGCAGCCCGGCCGCGGGCACCCGAGAAGAAGGGGGCGGGAAAACCAACGGGAAACTTCTCCTCAGAGCCGTCCTGACAGGTGCGATTTCCCCTGCGTTCTCCTTTGGGGGGTGTTTGCCTCAGCACCCGTTTGCAAGGAGAGGGAGGAAAGCGGATTTTTTTTTTCCTCTTTGTAGCGTATCGGTGATCGCAGTCGCGGCCCCGGGACCGCTCCCGCCGCAGCCCCGCACAGGCGCCCCGGGGCAAAGGAGACCCTCCCGCCCCGAAAAAGGGTGACACCGACGGCCCGTAAGCCGTCGCCAAATTGCTCATCGGACACGGGGAGGTCATGCAAAATATAACGATATTAAAGTATTTTCCAGGAAATTAGTGGAAATAGACTGGATTACGTTGACTCCGCTCCTTGAGTATTCCTTATGCTGCTTGCAGACCCAGAACCTCCAGCGCGATGCTCTGACAAAAGGAACATTGTCCTCATTAGCTAACACTGACATCACAAAACTCACCTAATTGTAAATGTAAAGCAAATAATGTAGATGGGTTTTTTTGGGGGGTTTTTTTCTTTTCAGAAAAATGGTTTGTTTCAGACAAAAATACATGGTTCTAGCTTTTAAAAAATACTGTTTGCTTCCAAAGCTTAGCTGGGAGGGAGGATAGTTTGTTGAGCACCACTCATAACAGCTCACAGCCATCAGTAGAAAAGAGTAGACACAAGAGTTTTGTGGCACAACTGATGAGAAGCTCACTGAAAGTTCTCACTTCCCCTCACCTGACACTCCAAGGAAGAAAACACCATTTAGTAATGCCCATGGAACCTTATGGCCATTCCACTTGTTGAGAAAACAACTGTGCCACGAGTATGGAAAGTATGGAATCCTGTGAAACACACTGGAGCATAGTAGAAACTTAACTTTTTGATGTGAGTTGACTTTGTCCGAAAGAAGGCTAGCCAAGAATTCATAATCCAGAGGAACATTTGTGATAGGCAGCTCTGTCACAAATCAGGTCAAAGAGCCTTTCATCCTGCCCTAAACCAGCTAAAAGTACAGCATGAACATTCCTAGTAAAAAAATGTGGAAAGCAGATGAGAAACAGGTGTTCACTATGTTCACAGAAATTTGTTTCTCAGATTGGCCCAGTATTTGCTTTCAGAGACTTCATCCTGTTTAGACTGTGTTAGTCACCCACAAAACTCACACGGCTTAAGAATGTATTTCAGCTTTTCAGACAGCAACAATTAAGGCATAAAATTCCTTGCCACTTCACCATCATTCTTGAATTTCCCTTTGTCTGAGGCATCAGTGTTCAAGGCATCTCACTTCTAAAATTTTAAGCAATTTCGCATTGCATGTTTCATATTCTGACGCTATAGTCCAGCATAGCCTTACCTCTGAGCTATTTATTCGGGCAAATTATGCACTCCCCCCCTTCTCCCCAAATATCTGATGTATTCATACACTTCAATAGGTAGCATTTTACCCTACTTCCCTCTCCTCTAGTGACAGATACACTATCTGCCTCTCCCATGCCATGTTCTTTAAAAGTCTTAAAACAGATTATGGGTTGTTAACTATTTGGGATTTTTTTCTTACCGTTTTCCTTCAAACATTGTTCCTCACCCTGCTGTTAACCATTTGGTCTAGCTCAAAATCTCTTCATTTGAATTTCAGAGAGTTTCTCTGGGGGACCATCACTGGTAGAAGGTTAAGCTTAATTGCAGTGATCAGTTACCAGTGGAGATCTGGTTGTAGTCTTTGCTGATAGCTGTGAACTACTCCAAACCTGTTCAAGGCCTCCACAGAGCGCACTTCTGCTGGCAGCAAAACAAGATCTGAAAACTCACAGCCTTATGTATTGCTCCTCCAGACATTTGTAGTGTTTTCAGTCAATCAGCCATTACTGAAATGGCAAAGAATCTCTTTTGTCTATTGCATGAGTTAGCTCACCAACATCATTGTTACCTTGATGGTGGTGGTGAAGTTAAAAAAAGTGTATGCTACTTGTATTACTAGAAGTGTGTAACCAAACATAATAAAATCCACAAATAGCTCTTGTCTAATATCATATCCCAGTGCACTAACAGCTCCATAGAAAAGATGCTAAAAGTCTATTCAGTTCTGTAGACAGGAAGAAGTAAAGTGGAGATAAATAAACTCTTCTAAAGAACTTGGGAAAATGGATTGGTAAGGGGTGGAGGAAGCAGCAAAAGCCACTGAATGTTTGAATAACAAAAGTAATCTCAGGATAACCATTAATACTCCATCTGTGCTGGAAAAAAAAGGCCTGGTGCAGATGGAACAGAAAAATCACTCAAATTTCTTCAGAGATGCATAATACTATGCAGTTACAATGTGCCAGGGCACTAGATAAAGACTATCAAAGCAGCTAGAAAAGCATCTTATTAAATACAGTCTACAATTTAATTTGCTTTGCTCTTTGCTTCCATGTTTTCACCTTAAAGATTTTCAAAGTCAAATAAGATAGAAACTGTTCTTGTAGGAGTAGGAGAGAGGTGGAATTTATGCCCAAACCAGACAGGTTTTGCAGGTAGAAAAGTTAATCAGGATAGAACTTTTAAATTAGGTTGGTCTTGCCTTCTCACAGACAGCATGAGGCTGGTGCACTGTGTTGGGTTTGGCTGGGATACAGTTAATCTTCTTTGCAGTAGTGGGTGTACGGCTATATTTTGGATTTGTGCTGAAAACTGTTGATAACACAGGGTTGTTTTCCTTATTGCTGAGCAGGGCTGACACAGCATCAAGGTTTCTCTTCTCCTCCTCATCCCGCCTCACCAGCGAGGAGGCTGGGAGTGCACAGTGAGCTGGGAGGGGACACAGCCAGCACAGCTGACCCCAGCTGACCTCAGGGATATTCCATACCCTGTGCCATCATGCTCAGCATATACAGCTAGGGGAAGAAAAAAGAAGGGGAGACGTTTTGAGTGATGGTGTTTGTCTTCCCAAGTCACCCTTCCATGTGATGGAGCTCTGCTGTCCTGGGAATGGCTGGACACCTGCTGCCCATGGGAAGGAGTGAATTAATTCCTTGTTTTGCTTTGTCTATACACATGGCTTTTGCTTTGTCTGTTAAACTGTCTATCTCAGCACATGAGTTTTCTCACCTTTATGATTCTTTCCCCCATCCCTCTGGAGGTGGGGAGGGAGCATGTGGCTGTGTGAGCCTTTGTTGCTTGCTGGGGTAAGACCATGACATGCACTGAGACAGGACTGAGGCCAAGGACTGTTGTTTGAGCCAATAAATAGATCTGGTATCACCAAGTGCCATGTTTTGTCAGAAAGCTCTCAAAAAGGAAATTAGTACCTCATTGGTACAGGGAAAGGCCAGAGCATCTTTCTTTCCTTTATGCAGAGTGGTCTTTTTAGAAATTTCTTGAAGAGCAAGGAAGGCTTCTAGAGGTCTTTGGTTTGAGAAGCATATGTAGAATTTGAGATAGAAAAGCCATTCCTGTGCAACTTATACATTTCATGTAAAAAGACAGATTATCAGAACAATCCCAAGGAATCAGGGTTCAACTCAGCTGTAGCCGGTAAATTAAGATTCTGTACCAGAAGGTGATGCTCCATGGCTGTACGTTTTGTTTAGGTAGCTTAGTGTCCCCTTAGTAATCAGTGTAACATCCAGACTTAGTGCTGTGTTCCCCATATTTTTAAAGCTTGTGATCAACACCTCAAAATGTTTTTGAGTACTATTCTTTTATTCACTGTTGTCACTTGTGTTAGCAGATGTGTAACTTTACCTGACTTCATAAGCTGAAAATCTGTTCTCAGAGGGGAAGTCTGTAATATCAGATATTCTAAAATAAACTTAGAAGCTGTCTGTCTATCCTATTTGCAGGTAAAAGAAAAAGGAAAAAAAGAAAAGACTATTTCTTCTTAGCCTATTCATAAGTGCATAAAAAGTCAATTAAGACAGTCCATAAAAATTAAAGAGGAAAGGCTTTAGAAGTCCAGTGATAGGTTTTCTATTAGGCTAATACCTTAAAGCTTCCTTAGTACTTTCCAACAAATCATTTTATTTGGCTTTATGAACACCTCTGGAGCTAGGTATTACATCTTTTTAATATTTGAGGAGATCAACAGTTTAAGTACCAGACCCTGGGAAAAGTCAAGCAATATTGTTAGACAATGTTTATAAAAGCAATTAGCCCCAGAGAAGTAAAAGCCTACTTAAAGCAGAAATAAATGGAGATTTCAGAGTGTTTAGGTGTCTATTTAACTTTAAAGATAACTCGTGTCTGTAATACAAAAATATAAGATTAGACATAATTGAGAATCAAACTACAAGTGGATGAAAACACAGCTACTATGGTCACCTTTAAAACATCTTTTCAGTGTTCTTTTTTTCCACTGGCTTCTCACTGTATTCTAGGTAAAATCCAAATGGCTTTTTTTCACCTTAACATGGCTACACAGCCCAATTCCAAACTACCTGAGAGACCTGGAGTTCCCAGAACAGCTTCTGCACATTGGATTCAGCAGCCTCAACCACAAGAGCTATAGGTGCAGATTTTCCAATATTAGGATAACAGATCAAATTATTCAAAATACAGATTTCCTGAAGTATCCTAGGACACCACTCCCAAACTTCAGCTACACAATACCATTAAAAAAATATTTCTGGTTACTGCACAAACAGGTTATACCTTTATTTCAGAAAATTCAGTTACACCAAAGAAGTAACTGGCACTGGCTTTGGTACTCCTGGTCTCCATCCCAGAGCTGAGTTCAGGCCATAAGTTTTGAAGAAGAAAATCAAGGCCTGAAATGCAACTCATTTTTCTAAGTTTCCTAGATGGTAAAGATTGCATATGCTGTCATACTTCATCCAAAACTAAAAAAATAATTGAAGCTAGATGACTGCTAAGATAGGATAGCAGCTCCAAGGAAAAAAAGACAGTAAACTAGGGTTTTTTCTGTGCTGCTACATAAAACCATCAGAAATGAGTAACAAGGTTCTCTAAAGCCATCTAAATGCAAAGACCAATTGAAAATACACAACTGCCAAGAAAACGGTACATTTTTCAATATGTTTTCATCTCACTATCACTCTATTATTTGCTTTGCCCAAGCTAGGATTCAGTTGCTTGCTCTTCATCCATGAGCTAAATCCATCTAAGCATTGGGTCATCATAATAATTGAAGTTACATGAAAAAGGCAACTGAATGAAGTAAAGCTGATTATTCAAAAAGAAAAAAATGACAGGAGTTTTAAAGCTAGATTACATGAATTTTTCTCATCTCAAAAATGCAGGAAATTATTTTCCTTGAATTCTGCAAGATCAAGTGTGCCACTGATTAAAACTTTGTCTACTGAAGAGGAAGAGCAGAACACTGATGAGTTTGATTGTCCTGCAAGCAAGATATTTTCAATGAGACTGTTAACAAAATGAAGCCACTATGATAATTTAATTCCTAGTTCAGGCCTTCCAGCAGCTTTTCAACATGAGTAATCTCCATCAGTTCAATACCCCCAGAATTATAAATAACAGCAGTGAATATATGCCATTCAAATGTCAGCAGGCATGAACTTATGAGGTAGTTCATAACTTTTATAGCCTCACCACCAATTAACAATGTAAATAAATTGCTAAAACCCTATCAGATTATAATTTCCCCAAAATAACATTCCTGTGATTATGTTTCTATGATTATAGTTATAAAGTAACTAATCAGAGCTGGGGGGGAGGGAAACCCTAGAATAACCCAAATTAGCAGGAATCAAGATGGTTGGCTTGCCTCTAGTGTAAGTATCTTTACATCTGAGAACCCTGCCCCCCCCAGCTATTCTGCCAGCTTCTGGGTACATTTGGCTCATTAGCAAAGTACTGAGTGATGAAAAAGGAGTGGACTCAGCATTATTTTATCAGTCACAATAAAGATGTCTAAGGATGGATGTACTGAAAGGTGTGAGGAGATCTCAACACTCAGACAATGAAAAAGGCAGGAGGCTACACCACTCCTATTATTCAATGCTCATTGATACAGCAGTAGCACCTTCCCATCACAAACCGTATTACAGATTCAAACAATATTTGGCTACTCCTTTGGCACTCTATGCTGTTATCACGTGGGAAGGAACGAGGAGGAGGGAGGAAAATAGACTCCCAGCCACACATTGCAGAACTTGAGGAAATTGCATTTAACTGTCTTTTGCACAATCCCAAGAAAAAACTTTGATCAATACAGAATTCCATTTTTACACAAGAAATACCACAAAGAGGCAGCAAAGCCTCAGAAATAATTGATAGATATTTCAAAGGGTTTTGACAGAACACTAACTTTGGATTTTTTCAGTGACATCAGATTCCAGCCAATTAAGAAAAACAAACCTCATTAGGAGAAAATCTAGGCACGCATTTGTACCAGAAATGATTTTGCAGCTCGTAAGCCGATGTCCTTTTTTTTACATAATGGCCAAAATCAAGGGAAAGAAAAAAACCCCTGCTTTAAAAAAACCCATTTAAAGTTTAAGAACAAAGATTTGCTGTTGACTTTGTTCCTTATTTAGGAAGTTCTACTCTGAGTTTAGAAAACCCAGCATTTATAGAGTTGTTTTTATGATCAAATTAGTTTGCTAAAAATAAAAGCAAATTAATTTCTGAGACCTCACTGTACCTAATGAGAGATCTAAACATTAGTCTCATATCAAGCCATTAGACTACAAACATTTGGATCCTTAAACTTTACTTGCAAAAACAACATCCATTACAGGCAATTATTTTGTGAAGAACAAATGTGGTTATGAATGAGATCTCAAAGTGATACTTTCCTATTCACTTTCCTTTCCATAATTCTCCAGAAACAAGCAGGATTTCTGTAGGCTGCAGAAGAGTCAGAACAACCACACTACCGTTCAACCTTGTATTTGACAATGCTTGAGGATGTAGAGAACAGACATTTGAATAGTGTTTGGATTTACATAGCAGCAAGTTTAGCAAGGAGCTTGAGAGCAAAACCACTTTAACGCTGGTTTGCTTACAAGGAGAAACTATTCATTGTCCATACATTTACAGAATATTAAATGTCAGTTTTCAACAAACAGGGTATATATTGTGAACATCGAGACTGGAATTTTAAATTCTTGCCAATTCTTGTATTTGATTTCTGCTCCTAATCAAATTATTTGTTCAAAGCATGTACAAGTAGCAGTAATTTGAGTTTACTTCCATTACATTGTATAACCAGTAAGGCATTGAAACAAAGCTGTCAATGCCCTCTTAGATAGCTGGTTAGAGAAACATGTCGTAACTCATTGCTCCAAACCTGCTGCTGCTGTACAAATTGTAAGCCTTTCTGTACAAATTGTAAGCCTTTCAGGAAAGGTTCAAAGGGCGTTAATTTCTTTTAAAAAAAACAATACTATCCCTGTCACAGTAAAGGCTTATCAGTTACTTGTTATTCAACATGCAAAATGAAACAACCTCAAAGATACCATTCTAAGGTTTGAAAGGTCAAATTAAGTCTGTGAGTCTTTGAAGTCATATACGAATTTTGATACCCAACACTAGCATCTTCATAAAGCTGAAAAGGTTGATATTTTTGAGGTTAAAACTGATTACTAATATAAGCAGAAGTGGTTTGACCTATACAGCTGAGTATTTAAATAGACAAAGCATTCAGGAAATATATCCACCAGTAGCCCTCCCCTCAAAGGAGCTCTGTAAGAGCTGATGCTATTTGTTTATGCTTCTGGAAGCAAGGAGGCTGGGAACATTAATGGAATAGGCTCACAAAATAAATACTGAATTCAAATGGAAGGCAAGTGGCCTACTTTAGCTAAAGGAATAAGACCAACCCAAAATAACACACGTTTAAAGCCACAAGAAATATTTATTATCAGCATTAATTTGTGCTATGTTTTATTTTTCTATACAACAAAACTACTGCATAGCTTTCACAGCTGGAAGAACCACTCAGAGCTGAGATGTACACAACTGGAAATTATGTTATCGTTTGTCCAACATACATTCAGTGTTTCTGAGAAACCACTATATTTGAGTTGAAACTGCAAGACCAAACACCTACAATCAGCAGAACTAGTCTTGTTACCACTACTACAGGAATGTTATTTTACTGCTGTTACCACATTTAGTTTAATCCCTTGATAGTGGAAGCTTGGATCTCCTTGATGCCAACCACTTATCTGAAACACATCAATGCCAATTAAGAGGCAGCCCAAGCTTGTCATTTGTGAAAGGAAAAGTGAAGAGAGGGGCAAATGCTCTCATAATGGTTTCATTCTGGTTTTAAAGCTGCTTGTTTCAAGCTTAAAAAAACGAGACATTTGTATTACTGGGAACCAATGCCCAATTCTAGGAACAGTTCCAAGAAGCATACATATCCCAAAACAAAGCTACCTGTGTCAGAGGTACTAGTAGAAAAATGAACTAGGTTGACCAAGTAGATAATTTTTCCCTCGGCTTCACATACATATGATGTCACATGCATAGTAATGAACTTAAATAAATTTAGGTCAATAAACTACCAGAGTAAGTTAAATAATTTTGAAAGGTCAACAAACTACCAGAGTAAGATTAAACTTCTAATAGTAAAATATGTTTATTATTAAAATCCTCAGCTGCTCTAAAACCAAGACGAATGTCTAATCTTCACAAACTACAGTAAGTGAATAAATTTGTGTACTTTAAAGTATAACTCTCTGCTTGCCACTGTCAAGGTGTGCTATGGCTTTTTATTGCTATACGTTACCAGAAATGAACTAGAGCCATATGATTACAAATTAGTAATTGTAGCTGGACTGGATGGAAGGAAAACTCTTTGCCCTTTGACTTTTGCTACGGTATCTTTTCAAATGACATTGTGAAAGCTAATGTCAGCATTTTTGCTTTAAGCTGCATTTCTTACGGCAAGTAATGAACAGTTTCCAGTGTAGCAGTGCAGGCTCCAAGTTACACATCACAAACCAATGCTGTGAGGTGGTGATCAGACAAAACTGACCGAAGTCACACAGAACATACCAACCCAGGCTGACCCACGCCAGCTGCTATCTAACTTCCATGAATGGGCACAGGTACAAAGAATGAAGACATTCCCATAAACCCTAAAAGAACGTCAGCATCTGTCTTTAGCACTGCAGTACATACAGATCTCCCAAAAGCAAGAGTTCAGGGGCTTTTATGACATCAGAACACAGCAAAGCATGGAGTCACCATTTATTCTATTCCCTGACAAAAATTCTAAATGCTAATCTAAGCACAGTATTAACTGGTCACTTCTTTGTATCTCCTTAATGAAGATATGTACCTAACCACACGTACTTAGCCATTAGTAACTACCTCTATGTCTAACAGACTTAAATACAGTTATTACCTCACACTGAAACTAGCCCTTTACTGCTCTGAGGTATTACACAGCAGCACAATTAAGACGGAAGACTTCCTCTTTTCAAAAAATATACTGCTTTCATTTAGTACTGTTTTCCTGTCATCTAATCCATATTCTGTATTTTCAAAAGTCCCACACTATAAATAGTTTATTATATACAAACCAAGTATTTTCAAAAAACATCAGAATGTCTCAGATAAAAAGATCACTCAAAGTAAACAACACATTACTTTTTGTTTTATATTGTTCCAAAGCAGATAACCAGTTAACCCTAAGGAGCAGTTCCTTCCTACTCCAAAACACAGGTACACCCTGGCTAGCAGTCTGAACACTCCAAAGTGGCAGTCAGTAAGGCAGGGAACAGCAAACAGCAGATGCTGCAGCTGCTGGGGGCAGCTCTGTACTTTATTTGGGAACCCTCACTCCACAGAAAGCAGAAAGAGCCCTGGTGTCTTGTAGTCAGTTGTGGCTTTTCATGGAACAAAACAGAAGAAGCTGAATTTCTATTTGACACCAGCAAATTCTTGATTTCCAACTTTTCCCCTTATTTACTGCAGTCTGCATGAGTATGGTAGTGAGCAGCCAGAGCAATGATGATGGGCAGAGCTGTATTTTGTATTTTGAACTAGTTTAAGAGGGAGGCAGTAACCTTCCTATGCTCACAGATAAACCAGTCTAATTCCCATGGTCCTTCTTGGTCTCCTTTTGTTTCTCTGGGCAACCCTTTTTGACATTTTTCCCATCAGAAAAAAAGGAACAAGGTTTTACCTTACAACACTGAACTTACAAAAACCCAGAGCTACTCTCAAACCCAAGTTCCTCTGCATGCATCTGGTGTACCCCTGAGACAGCAGTAGCTAAGGAGGTGGCTCCTGATAGTTTCCCTGTAGGAGTCAGGAAACATCTTACTTCAAGAAGCCCTGTTGTCCCTGTTATTACTCCTTCAGATAGTGACTCCTTAGACACCTGGCTCCCCTCCCACTGCTATATGGCTCTAAAATTACATCAAAAGTGAAATTTGCAGTAACTCTAAGGCATCCACAGTGATTTAAGTGAGTCTCTGTTTCTACTCTGAACCCTTGAATGCCCTCAGTTGAGATGAGTACTGGGCAGAGAACAGACTGCACAAAGCCACTCCGACCCTGGGGCCAATCTCCAGTACTCAGTTCTTGGCAAAGGAATGACTCCGTACACAGCACACACAATCCCCTATAAGAAAATGCTTTAGTCCTAAACTCAAGTATTGCAAGTGCTTCAATAAAGGAGACTGTTTTTCAGGAATACACAAGTGTCATACAAGTATCAAATGCAGTAGGTTCCCCAGGTGTCAAGGCTTCCATGTCTTCCTGAAGCACTATCCCCAGATTCCATCAGCATCCCAGCAGGAAAGCTGTTTCCCGTTGCTCGCAGGAGGGGTGGGGGCACTGGGCCTGCTCTGTCCCCAGTGACAGCTGGGACACCACCAGCCTTCCAATTAAGCCCAGGTGTCGCCAGCTTAATTGGAAGGTGGCACGGTTGCACAGCTGTCAGAGGACATGAGTTTGGCCATTAGTATTTGCATTCCTGGTAGTAAAGGCAGAGCAGAGTGAAAGAGCCCAGGTCAGCTGGAAAAGCCCGAGCTGAGCTTGTGGGTATGACAATTCAAGAAAAAAGAAAAACACCAAAAACAAGCGGGTGTCTCTCCTGTGTCAAGTTCTACTCACAGCCATAGCCATCTGCTCCCCTATCCCCAAGGACCCAGGCTACAGCAGCCGATGCCAGCTGGTTCTGGGGTCCCTGAGGCATTTCAGAGAACTGTCTGTGGCCCTTGCCAGACCTAGGGAAAATCATGCAGAAGGTGGTTCCACACCGTTCAGCTGAGGGCTGCACACAAATACTAGAGAAATTCTTACCTGGGGAGCAGCCAGTTTTCAGCATTGCACAAAGCAGCCCCCTCAGCTCACCACATAGAGGATAAGCCAGTCATCAGGAAACCTCACATATCCAGCCTGAGTCATCCTAGAGCAGGAATTTGCAAAACCAACATTTGCATGTTCAGGAATACTAGTTTGAAATCCAGTTGCTTAAGTTCAGGACCCCTGTTTTAAATAAAACCTCTTCTAACTGCAGTCAGAAAACACAATCCAGTTAAACGTTTTATGCAGAGTGAAGCTCTCTCCTTCCTTCCTACTGAAAGTGGTTTGGTAGGGTAGGAAAGTCCAGACTCATCTCACAATCCCTCTCACTTAGGAAACCCAAGACAGACTCTCAAGTCCCACCACATATTATAAATCCACTCAAATTTTAATCTTCTGACATATTTTTATCTTCACTGTTACTATTTTAGTTGCTGACAAAGTTTTCAGAACCTCTCTACTCCCCATCATATAAACAGCAATTAAAAAAGGAAGGTGGACCTGGAAGAAAATCCTCAAATGATTCCAAGTAATTTTATAGCCCACTGCTATGATTTAAATAGGGTAAGATACCCCAAACATCAGTGCATAAAATTAGTCTGAGGTTAGTTACCAGCTCTGCAAACATAACCTATTTTTGCTTCAGCCTTACAGCATGACAGTGGAACAGCTCTCTTCCAAGGGAACTAGTTTCAGCAAGAGCTGATCCAGCTGCTCTTTGCCAGAAGGACCAAAGCTCAGTGTATTCCATGGGAAGGGAAAACTGAAATCTGATCAAATACATTAATCCACAGAATGCCTTGGGTTCAACCAGACCTTAAAGATCATATAGTTCCAACCCTCCTGCCATGGGCAAGGACACCTTCTACTAGACCAAGCTGCTCAAAGCCCCATCCCAACTGACCTGGAACACTCCAGGGATTGGGCACCCACAATGTCCCTGGACAATCTGTTGCAATTCCTTCACCACATTCACAGTGACAAATTTCTTCCTTATGTCTAATCTCAATCTACCCTCTAACCAGAGTAAAACCATTGCTCCTTGTCCTGTCACTGGTAAAAGTTTTTACCACAGGCCCTGGTAAAAAGCCTCGCTCATTTTTCTAAAACCTCTGGAGGTACTTTAAGGCCACAATAAGGTCTCCTCCTTTTTTCCAAGCTGAACAATACCAACTTTCTCAGCCTGTCCTCCTAAGAGAGGTGCTCCAACCCCATGATCAAATTTCACTACAAATTCTCCATGGGATTATGCTGTCAAATCATATTTCACAAAAAATTCACTTTACAAAATTACAATGGTGCAGCGTCATTTGACTCCAGTGTCACTCAGGCTATTGTTTGTGCTGATCCTAAACAGTACCTGAACACTGCCCAGCAGCGCAATTTCTACCTGGCCACACACACTTCACTTTATCAGACACGCTACTACAGTTCTGTCTGAGAAATATTTAGGGATACATCTGCATGCATTTTGATTTTTCCTAAATAATTTTAACAAGTTTGCAAGGGATCAACATTGTATGTATCATATTGTATCATCATTGTGCTGCTTAAACATCTGTACTTTTAATATTAAAATATTAAACTACTGCCATGTCCATCAAGCAGCACTTTAATGGGAGACTAAATGGGCTTCTCATATTTCAATCAAAACAATAGAAATACTGACATACTGTGGCACAAAATTAGTATAAATAGACTTTATTGAAGTCAGTACCCTTGTACTGAAGCCGAAGATTGTGTCTACAGAAGCACAAGTTGTAACATTTCACAACTTCTAAAAGGAATGTCAACAATTACAACGATCATGCATACCATGGTCGATAATCACATTTTTAGAAGCATTTTCAACCATTTCTAAAGAAATGCTTATAACATTGTTATATATAGAACTACTTTCAATAAACTGCAAAACATTGATTAGCTTTTCCAGTATGAGCTACAGTGTCAACACAAAAGGGAGGCATAAATGTTTAATTTATGAAATCAGAATGGAATATTTACTGTAAAGAAAAATTAAAAAGCTTTCAAATAAAGGCCATTATTGAACCAAAGTGAAGAGCACAACTTGAACTCTGAATCCTTTCATCTCTTAAAGCTGTCCTCTGAGTAACTTCAGTTCAAAGCATAAATTCAGTACTGTGAGTATTCCTTGGACTGAAGTTTGGCAATGATGCGATCCAACTGTCTCTTTGCTTCGCACTGTGGAAAATTGCTCATGTCATAATATTGAGGGGCAATTTTCACCAGCCTGTCAAAAAAGGAAAAGCTTGTTACTGATACTCAAACTTCAAGATCCATCTTGCAGAAATTCCACAACTGAAGGAAACAAAGGTTATCCATTCTGCAATTCTAAGACTAACTGAAATTTACACACATGCACACACATTTAAAATAGCAGTGCCATCCTGAGTAAGTGTCCAAGTCCAAAGCAAGAAGTACACACATGAGTCTCACGAGAGGCTCCTGTTTGGCCACGTGTCCCTTAGAGCCTCTTGCTGCTGCTTCAGTACCTGCCATGGTAACCCACACAGCCAGAGCCTCTACCTAATGTCAGAGTCCGTCAGCCATAGAAGTCTAAGCAAACATCCACTTATGTCAGAGTACAGTTCAGCCTTAGCTGTTTTAAACTTAAAAATACAACCAAGGCCATAGGATCTAGCTTTAGGTGAGACAGTGTTTGTTGAAACAAGACTTCTAAGCAGGGATTCAAACATATTTTCCATTAAGATACTACAGACAATGTAAGTAAGTATGCTATGTTTTCTGGCTTACGAATCTTTAAACTTTTCCTGCACAACAGTAAAATTTCAGCAACTGAAGAGCTTCCCATGTCCCCAAGCTTACTCAACCTGGCAAGTAAAGTACAACCTTAAAGACAGGCAAGATGCTTCAGATCCCTGCTTGTCTGCAGAGATTCAGGCTTCTAATTTCCTTGATATACTCTGTTGATGAATAAATATCATGACATGGCAAGCTGTACCACTGTTATCACCTCTTTCCTTAGAATCTTAAGAAAAAATGAAATGCTGTTCAGGGCCTTCTGAAAAAACCAGACAGAAGTCCTAGATCTTGAGAACAGAAGGACTGATACCGAGGTACTGGTATCTTCTAACTCAGTTATTCAAGTGGGTGCTATGACATACCCCCAAACCGCTCAACTCCAAGCAGCTCCAGGCTTACTGAAGTAACTGGTTCTAAGCCAAGCTGTGCCCTGCACAGCACACGACAGAGTCCAGGCACCAGACATCTAAACACAAAACCCATGAAGAAGCAAAGTATCCACAAAGAAAACCTTTAGTCATCTACAAGCTTTCAAGTCCATACCATTGCCATTCCTTAAACCCTTTTGTAAAACTAGCTCCAGGAAAAGTGAAAAGAATTACCTCAATTTAAAAAAAGGAAAAAAAAAACAAACCCAAGAACTCTACAGTAGGTCATGACTGCTGTAAGACTCTGGCTTACCATTCTGGCTTTATGTCTGTACATGTCCGGATGTAATTCTTCGTTGTAAGGACAAACTCATTATACAGCACCCATTCTGGTTTGTGGTCAAGAACGGTGGAGGGATGCAACTGCACCACCTGGTTATCTTTCACTGTTAAGTAATGCCCTGTTCGCTCCAAATGTGCCACCTAAATAAAAAGACATTCTTTCATTAACACAGGCAATTTTTAAATGAAGCAATTTCAAGCTGATTGTTAAGTGTTCTATACAAAACATATTAACCCAACTTTCAAACCTCATCTAAATTTGGCACATTACTTGACCGCTTCAAGTATTCATGGTTTTTTATAGACACAATCAAGATGCCAGATGTTTTTGCTAACTACCATGTTAAGTGTATATTCCAATATACAATTCTAGCAACATATAAAAATAATTATCACCCAAAGAGAATAATCACTATTAGAATAGCAGCAATGCAAACACAAAGTATTGTAAGGAAATATATATTGGACAGGTTTGCAACATCACACAAAGTCAACTGTGGTCTACTACAGACATCTGTTTCAAGCATTTCATTTGCAGTAGCCACTGTGGGACCAGTAAGCCACAATGTTAACCTTTTATGAGAGAGGTCTTGCTGCAGCATGAGCTTCAGAGCTGGAAAAAATGTAGGTTCAGCAACACACTTGCGCTGTGACCTTGGTGAAAATCAATTAACCTCCCTCTGACTAAGCTTCTTGCTCTGAAAGGGAATAATGCCTGCATTGCCAAGATGCTCTGATACCTAGCTCATTAAGATTTGGTAAAGCAGACAGTTATCCTTAGAAAGATATCCTCTGTATGAACAGCTAATCTAACAGAAAAAGTAACTAAAATTAACCCTTTGATACAAGTGATTAAAAATAACCTAATCTCATTATATATATACACATACATATATACATATACACAGAGTAATAAGATTAAACAGGTGGGGCAATGGCTGAAAGACATAAAAAAGACATTTTGAATAAGATCATCACTGTCTGTTTTCCTTTAATACAGACTGTGTACTTCTTCGTTTTCTTGAACTCCTAGGTATATTTCACTTTTTTTTGCCTAGTCAAGAGTGAATTTCACCTATTAGATTAAAACCCCAGGCCTTCTAAAGCAATAGCAACCTAAAATTTTAAGTCAAAATATCTCTTTACTAAGAAATTACTTACTTTGAGTGTGCTTCTCTTTTATATGTTATGACATTAATATCCAGAATATGTTTTAGGAGTAGAACAAAGTATTTCAATAGTTTGCAAATTTTGTCACACAAGATTTTAAGAGATTACACTTGAATATTTCAAGTCTAGGAAGCCAAAAGAGGTTCCTTTAAGTGGAGATCAACAGCACACTGTCTGTAATGATTTAGACTTAATTTTATTCAACTCAATACAACATCTGCAAAATTAAATAGCAGTAGAGCTGCAGACCAGACTAGACTAGACACACCCATCACAGGCCTAGCACAAACACAGCACACCTTGCTGTGGGATTATAATTTTTTTTCAAAGGAATTTTTGTTTAAAAATCAATTCCATTTTTCAGATTAAAAGTACACATGCACACAAAAGCATCTGGTTAACCTGTTCTAGTTCTTCCTACAAAAGGACAGAACAATTATTTAGGTTTCATTCTAGAGAAGTGTGCTATTAAATTCAGTACCTTTTACCTTTAGCAACTCAGTCTCACTCATAAGTATTAAAATAGTAAAGTCTTATAATCTACCTTTCTCAAATACAATTTCCTTTTCCATGTAATTTGTAACGGTAGTTATGTTTCTTACTGACTTCATTGAATTCTGAAACATACTCAAAGAAAAATAAATGCCACAGAAATGTAGAGTTAGGTCTTAATTTCCAGGGAAGGTCAAGAATTGGAATGACCCCAATTATGAAGAAAATACTTCCTTAGACTATTGATATCAGGGATAAGCCACCTTTAGGTGTTTACATTCTATTGTGACTGGCTTCAATCCTGAGCTAACAGTGAGCTGCAGTATTTATCCTCTTTAGATGTTTCTACAAAGCGTGCTTGTTGGCACACTCTTTGGTAAAGAACATCAGGGTCAGTGATGGCAATTCTGTGGGGAAATACACAGTGAAGCGATGGCTCCACAGCAAGCCATGGTGATCTGGTAGCTGCTGAGTTTTCCTGCTCACTCCTGGTCAGCGCTATTCCAGCAAAGCTGACCGACCCCATTCTTGCTTCATTTCTCTAAGTGGCCTGCCAGGTCACTGAGCTGAAAGAATTTAGAATGGGCTCAGGCAGGCACCAAGGTTGACATAAGGGAGCAAAGACAAATGGGAGGCAGCTTGTATCACTCCCCTGAAACCCTGGCTTGCAAGCAGTACCAGTGCCTGTGAATACAGGGGTGGTGGGACCAGGTGTCCTCCAGAGGGCCCGTTCACTTCAACCATTCTGTGATGTTTTTCAGAGTACAGAAAGCATGAGCTTCCACAAAAACCACAGGATCATACAAAGTATGTCTAGGAAGCGGGTTCATTTTTTGATGAGTAGTGGTAGCAAGCAAGATACTACAGAACATACCTGAACCCTGAGATCACCGAAGTTTTAGGCTATCTGAACATGACTCTAAAAGAATCGTCAAGTGCCAAGCCAGCCTATGTATCTCTGCAACAGAGTACTTTGCAGCCCCAGAAAGCCCACATGGCTGATGATTTAGAGACAATTAGAATACTTTTATGAACATGACAAACCCACATGGAAACAGTGGTACATACTACCAGAGGAAAATGTTTCACTTCAAGTTCTCACCACAATTTTATTAGGAATTACACACCCTCCTCTGAAATTTTAAGTTTGCATGTGCTTATTTATTAGCTATCATATCACTGAATCTAGAGGGCAAAATCGGGATCTTCAGTCAAACATTAACACTAAATCCAAACGCACTTGAAAGGTCAAAAGCAGGAACAGCAACACAATATCCAGCCCTTTTAGATTTAAGGCTACACATTGTAGCATGCTGGTCTTGACAGACAGTTTAGAGAAATGACCGTTCTTTGTCCTTTCTGACAAAAGAATGCTTGTATGCACCAAAGGAACCCTGGCAGTTGCCTGGATTTCCAAAATTTCTGCTTGCAGCACACGCAAGAGTGTTTCTGAATCTATTAAGAAGTTTTACACCACTTTTCTGCATTCTTAAAGAGCAAAATGAATACTATTAAATGCACCAGTAACCACCTTTGTGTCATAGGTTTATATTATTACCATTCTATTATTGTAGGAGCCTAATTATGTAAAGACTTCAAAATATACATAATTTCATACAAGAAATAAGCACCAAAGACTGAGTAGCATCAGGAATGAGATTTTAATTAGAAGCCAAATTAACTGACATCTAACTTCCTGTACAGTACTGGTCATAGTAACTATGATATATATAGCCTGCGTTTGACTAAGTCACATCTGCCAAGAAAGATTCCAAGCTTGATCTATGTACCTTTCTGGCCAAGAGGGCCAATGGTACCCTGTGGTCCATTAGGAAGAGCATTGCCTACAGGTTGAGGGATGGGACCCTGCCCCTCTACTCAGCCTTAGTGAGGTCCATCTGGAGTCTTCAGATCTGGACTCCTCAGTACAAGGGAGACATGGTGCTCCTGGAGCAGGTCCACAAAAGAGCTATAAAGATGATGAAGGGACTGGAGCATCTCTGCTACAAGGAAAGGCTGAGGGAGCTGGGCCTGTTCAGTCTCAGAGAAGAGGAACCTCATCAATGTCTATCAGTATCTGAAGGGAAGGTGGCAGGAGAATGGAGCCAGGCTCTGCTCAGAGGTGCCAAGCAATAGGACAAGAAACAACAGACAGAGACTGACTGAAGTCCATTTGAACATGAGGAAGAATTTCTTTACTGTGAAGTGACAGAGCACTGGAAGAGACTGCACAGAAGTTTGTGGTTTCCCTCACTGGAGGTATTCCAGACCCTCTAACACAATCTTCTCTAGGATGACTCTGAGCAGGGAGGTTGGACTAGATGATCCAACTGGTCCCTTCCAACTCGACCCATTCTTTGATTTGAAAATACAGGACTTGATTCCGCCTTTTAGATTCTGATTTAAATTTCCAACTATCAGTTCTTGTTCTGTCTTCAATAGTAGACTGAAAATACAATGAAAAAAACCTAGGTTGCTTTTGACAACTGATAAAGAACAAAATCACTAAGAGGAAGATCACCTATCCTTCAGATATGCTTGCCTTTTCCAATTCATTTCTTTAGCTTATTTTCTGTAGTGCAACTATTTTTTGCTTAGTCTTTACCTCAGTTACTTCAGCTACTATTAACACTTTAAAGATTCTAAGCTTAGTTTTCAATGGATATCAGGGATAAGCCTCCCCTAAGGGGTTACCTATTCTTGTGACTTACTTTGATCACCAGCTAACACTAAGCTACAGTATTTATCCTATTTAGTATAAAGTATGCTTAGTTAATTAACAGAAGCAGGAGAAATAATCTATAGCTTGTACTGGAACTTTATTACCAAATAACAAATATATTACAGTTGTAAATACACCAATTCCTCTCCCTTTTAAAGAGAGGCTACGTCCAGACCAAAATAATTAAAAAATCAGTACTTTTCTTTTTGCAAACATCATCCTTGCTGTATTTTACACATACTTTGCATATTCTGATGCATGATATATAAAGTTATTTTTTAAAGTTTTGCAATATAACAACTAGAGGAAAACTGTGACACAGCACAAAAATTTTAAGACATTTACCTTCTTGTCAATATCTATCTTTCCAGAAGTTTTACTATACACAGAACTGTTGACAGATTTAAATTATTTTTCTATTCCCTTTGATTGTCTATGGCAGATTTTCTGGAATTCAAATTTGCATTTAAATATGAAGGGTGAAGACATGATTCATCACCAGCAGAAATTCCACATTTATCTGTCTCTGACACAAAACTGAAGGCAGATAAACATACAGTACTTAGTACTGATTACATAACCAGTACTATTACAATAGTCAGTACAAGCCTATACTGTCTGATATAAACCACAGGTCTCAATTAGTACAGAAAATTATACAGTGAAATTTTGTTTTAGGACAGTAGGTAATTACCAAAGTATAAACAATGCAGCAAATGAGAAGTATTTTAAGACAATGGGTGCTACTGCTTTTTCCACTTCACATTACCTTTTTGAATTTAGAAAATGTGAAGAATCAACTTCTGTCATGTGTTGTCCACAGACCCTAGTATTTAACATGCAGAAGCTATCTGCATTACATGTACACGTTTTGCAAGTGCCCACACCTGAAATTCCACACATGTTCTGTACTAAGAGAACAAAGGATGATGTACGCATTTCATTACTAAGGTTTTCTGAACAAGAGCCCCCAGATGCTACAGCCTGAATATTAGCTTAAAGAGGGTGTAATGTGTATACAGACTACAATTGGAAGTTCTTCAGCTGCTGGTGAATAACATCTGAGTATCTTAAATTCTTCTACTGAAGGTTACTTAAAGCAACGTGGAATTCCATCATAGAAGGTTCAGAGTCAAGGTCAAATAGGTACCACATTATCATGGAGGTTTAAAGAGTTGCAGAAACTCAAACTAAAATAAACTGAAACACTTTGAAGCAGAAGAGTAACTGCTGAAATGGCTTCCAGTCCAAATAGCTTTAACAGGTCTGCTACAGCTATTTCCTGATACACCCCAAAAGTTCAATTAGGCATTTTGGGTGAGGGAGGTGGCAAACAACCTACTGACCATGGAAGTCCAAGGAGAGATTACCAGACAAGCTTCAATTTTCATCTGCATGAGCCTACTTACTACTCTATTCACAGCAAAAATACTAAGTCAGGTCTTTAAGGCCTAAGACACAGAGACCAAAAATCTACTTGCACCAACACTGGTGCAGCTCCCCATGCATGAGAATAGGTGTTTTCTAATATGAAAACACCAATTGGAGGAAGAGTTTCACTCCGAGTCACATAAAACAGAGAGCACACCAACTTGCAAGTACATAGCTTCCCCACAGGTCCAATTAAGTGAAAGAAGGCATGAGGTATGGTGCCAAACTAAAGTGCAACTGTGGCACTCAGACGTGCCTGGGGCCCAAAATGGAATCCTGGGCAGTACTCTTCTTTGTCTTTCAAAACATTTACAAAATTAAAGGTGTAGGTGGGAATGTGTTCTGAAGCACTTGCCAAGAAATATGCAGAAAACAGGTCCCCAATTCAAAGCAAACACAGTCACAGCCTGCTTGTCTGAAAGGTTACAGCAAGCAAGGCTTCAGAACCATTTTAATATTTAAAAGCAGCCAACAGCCTTAATCTCCCATTTGCATTACAGTGAAATGCAGTTGCTGACATTGATATTTCCATATTCTGAAAACCCAGGAACATGTTTCTGCTGCAGACTGGCTGGCTGAGCCCTGGAGACAGTATTTGGCGGGGGTAGTTTAAGGACAGGATGCCCAAGTCTGTGCCCCAGTTCAGGTGTGTAAGTGCAGTGCTTGTCATCCGTGCCATCTTCACCTGCACAGTGCTGACCAACTGGCAAGTGTTTGTGTTCAAACACCATGAGAGCATAGCCCAAAGAGGCACTGGTCAGCCTCTTAAAGATAACAAGATTGTGCTCTCCAGAAGTGAAGTATGAGGCTCAAGCAAAGATGTTGCAGAGACACGTCAAGTGCATTTTTGCTATGGAAAGCATTATCACAACAGTCCAGGTCAATGAGGATGAAGATTCACAATCTGTATCTGCAAGAGCCAGCAAAGAGACTCAAGCAATCCTAAAGATGAATGCTGAAGAGAAAAAACACAGCAGGATGGGACTAAGGGGGGGTGGGTGGGAGGGAAAACCAAAAACAAACAAAAAACCCCCCCAAATCCCAAGCACCCTCCATTCTAGCTTGGGGCATGCTTAACCTGAAATGCAAAGCATGCAGGTGGCAGCAGTGGAGACCTGCTTCCATAGCACTCTGGTTCAAGTGGCAAATATGCTTCCAAGAGTACACAATTTGAGAAGACAGAAATGCTCCTGTACTCCAGTATCTGACTCATGTCATTGAAAAGTGAAATATAAATATGGAAAAATATACAAAAGAAAACACTCTTTCTGTAAAGATCACATATTTTTCATATTTATATACCACTATGCTTCCCTTTTTGGTGTCAGATTACAAATAACTTTAGAGCTACATATTCTGCAGTTTCTTTAAATTTTTTAATGTAGTTACTTCCTGAATGGTCACTCCAGAAACCAGATTTTGAGACACTAGTAACATCACCTACAACTTTTTTTTTCATTTGACTAAGAATGTGCTACTTGAGTCACCACCTAGCAACTTGACAAAGACTACATGGCAATATGGTTAGGCATGTGTAATTTAAGTAACATCTATTAAGCTTTAGTAAATTGTAATGATACTAACATTATGAGCCACATAAACACTGAACTTATTTCCCTATGAGAATACACACATACCTGCATGAAATACCCAGTAACTAATGCCTTTCTTATGTTGATGTAATAGTCTCGGCTGGTAAAATCTGTGCTTCTACGAGGCAAATTAAATCTATCCATGATTCGTGACAGCTGTTGGCGTACGTTGTCTGCAGACATCAGGGACCTGTAGTTAATGAAGTTGTCATAACACCACTGAACCGACTCATGATCTGCAACATTAGAAAACATGAATCAAAATTAGAACAAGCACATAAAATAGCAACTAACCAATTCATCAGTCAGATGAACCAAAAAAAAAATCCATAAACCTTTATAAATGGTAACAGCTCTTGGTTTACTCAATCGATTTCTTGCACTAAGTAACTTGCCAAAACTTTACTATTCAGGAAGCATGTGGTCAGGACAGAAGAGGAAAATTTTTCCCCTCACCAACATAACAAACACAATCGCTGCTGTTTTGCTGAAATGCCACACCACTAAATTCTGGACACTTCAAAAATCCCATCCTGCAACTAGAAAAACCATCTTCCAAACCTGAAGTGTAAAACATAACATGATGTAAGGAACATTGCACAACCTTTAACTGCAGCATGCAATGAACATACCAGACAACTGTACGTGAATTTGCTGTATTTGAGAAATTAAACCCTACTATAATTACGCACTCAAGTAACAGCTAAGAGCTACGCAGTCTGTTCTAAGCATGACACACCTCACAGCCCTTTAAGTAAATGCGACTGGTAAAATACAGCCACTGTAACAGAACTCTACATACTCTTACTGTTCCTACTGCTGATAGCTCTGAGAAGAAATCTGTTGAAACAGCAAGCCTCAGCAGTTCTGTCAGTATAAATACCTGCAGATTTCATATGAAGAAACCCAGTTCTCCCTAGCAATTCTCTTACTTTTCAAGTAATGCTCTTCTAATCTTTGTCAGTTTAATAATCCAACAAAGCCAGCTTTAAGAATTAAAACTTAAGGTAACTCTTGGAAAGAAGAGACTTTTCTTAATTTGCATTGAAAAGAATGAAGGTTATTGAAGTCGAGGTAAGTCAAAGTTCTTCCTTGTGCTTTACCTTACAGAATATGTTTTAAATTAAGTATCAATGAAGCTGTTGTACAGTTTTGATTCTACTGAACAGTACCATAGCATCCTACTTTCTGAGCCAACTGAACTATGTATCACAGATAATCCATAGGTGTTTTATATTGTTCTAGATACAGACAGCAGTAGCATTTTGTCTGCTGATCCCAGAAGTCAATTCACAATTTCACAAGATGATCCCTGAAATAATTCCATCCCTCAGTAACCCAAGTATTAAAGCAATGGTTTCCAGAAACATGCACAAATTGTCTGCCAGACATTCTGGATCCTATCAACAAAAAAAGCTAACAGGAGAAAAACAAACAACACATATCTTCAATTTACAGATGTTTAATAGAAGTTTCTCAGCTACTGTCTGTATTGTAAACAGAATGTATTTGTTTGTACCTTTGCACTTCTTTCCGATTGTCACATAATGACAGTGTTAGAAGGTTTCAACACAAAATTTCTAAATCAAACCTGTAACAGAAAGGGGCACTCAGGGTAAAAAGACTGCTGGTTTTTCGTTTGCTAACAGGAAAATATAATTGGAGCACCTAAGTTTACATGGCTGGCAGTTTACAGCAACCTTTTTATTTGCCACCAATATAAGTCACTGTTAAAAAAAGTGGGCCACTTTCTCATTTTTCAAGAGAACTCCTAGCTTCACCTGTTCATTCTTATTTTCTTTAAGCTGCTAAAATATACTACAGCTATGTTGAAGAGGATCATACATTTTCTCTAAATTCCATCCACAGAAATTACATAATTGAAACATATGTATTACACATTTTACGTTACTTCTTGTTGATGCATCATCCCTCTGCCTTTCTATCTATTCCAAAGCCTTATTACAGAATTCCTAACTACATTAAGAAGTTAGGATTAAAAAGGTTTTTGTTCTAGGAACATATCCTTCTCCTAATTCACAGCTTTTTCTGCACTGCTCTCCCTGAAAAATCACTAAGCAAGTATACAGATTTTTTTATAATTAATGTCAGATAAACTTCCAGTATTTCTTAATTACAGGAACACTTGCTTCCTTCTGTCCAAGGTTATCCAGCATTAATTTAAAAGTCTAGCTTGTTTGCATGCTCATCAGTCTATTACGGGATTCCTTGGGTAGTTTTTTGGTTTAGTTTGACCCCCAAAGGAAAGTAGCACTTAAATAACAAAACCCAAACCTTTACAGTGTCCTTGGAACCTAGAAACAGAAGTTGGCAGCAAAAAGCATAACAAATAGTATTACTAAAACAGACAGAGACTTACTTTGCTTGAAAGCATGGTAGACATTCAGCAACGTCAAATGATCTCCATCTATGTGGGCAAACCTCATCTTGGCTTCATCTGCTGCTTTCTTTGCTTCCGTGGGGCGAACAAAACACTGTGGGACTAAACAAGGTTGGTATGGGCCCAACACAAACGCCCATATCGATGAGTCACGCATTCACAGATAGAGGAACAAGGCCTAGCTAGGTCAGTTCACAGAGCATAGGGCAGGGCAGGATAGCCTCCAACTGCATCTTGGACTGTTTACTACCTTGATTTGGTACATCAACACCTAACCACATCTGTAAGACAAGAGGGTTTCAAAGCTACAGAGTACCTGATTATTTTAATAGAACTGTATGTATGCATCAAAATCTCTAGTCTGAAGGCCATCAAGGTTACCTACACAGACTGGAAGGCTAAACAGATCTTAGTTCAAATCCAGTGCTGATAGCTCTACCAGGAGCTAGTACCCCATGGAATGAAACAATTTTAATTACGAATTTCTTTTTCAGAAAGGCCCTACAGACAAAGCAGATAAGTTCTGAAACTGCAGTGTACTAGCACAGTCTAAACCAATTTGAGGTTTGATTATCTCCAGTCTGTTACTAGACAGAACACACCAGTCAAGTCTCTTCCCACATGGTATTGCTATCAGCACTGCTATACAGAAACATGTGAATGAAGGTATTAAGAAGTCTAAAGGCTGTGATGGTAGCGGTAGTGGTGGAAGGTTAAACCGTCCTTTGGCACTATTTCAAATATTAAAATACATATAAAAAAATGCAACATGATGAGCTTTATCATTATATTCTCTTCCATACATCTGACTCATCTCACTTCCATCCAAAAATCCTGTTTTACCATTTGTTTTCCAGATACAAACTAGCAAAGACCATAAATAGTACTGCAGCCAATTTAATTCATGGTCTGTCAACATTCTAGTATGTTGTAAGATTGATATCAATCCATAAGATCTTGAAAGCAGTTTTAAGAGATCTGCTGGGACAGGGAGGTTGCACCAGGTCACCCACTGTGATTCCTTCCAACCTTACCCATTTTGTGATTTACTTAATAGAGATCTACACCAGAAAGTAAATCAGTTTGGTTTTAAGTAGGTGTAATTTTTAAGAGTTAAATTTCAATAAAATTAACTATTAAATACTAAAAATCCTTTATCTTTTCCAGCTGCTTAGGACTACATTAGTTTTCTTATCAACTGAAGTCCTGCAATCACATGAGAACACTTCTCGGCATATGACGTATCAAATATCAAATGAGGGCTTTCTTGTGCTGTGTTATGTAGTTTCCCTTTATTTTATTCTTAAATTTGCATAAAAGCCCCAAAGCACTAGCTATTGTGAGCTGAACACCAGATGAACTTGAGAAAAAAAAAAACCACACTGCAACAGTGAATCATGGTAACAAATCAACAAAGACCAATGCATTAAAGAAAATGGAAATGCAGGTGTGAAATAAACACCCTCTATAATGGGTCCTGCATTTGAAAAAAGAGATAATATCAAGTGTATTTTAATTTCTAACTCATACTAATAAAAGTAAATCCAGATTATTCTCTCACTGGCTTAACTCAGTGCTTTGAAAAAGTAATAGTACTTTCCATATCACAGCATGACACCATGGCTCTTATAAAATGAAGTATAATAATTTAATCTGCTAATTTATTTAATGCTATTTTTGCTCTTTTCTGTCACCTAGTTTCCCATTCAGTCCAAACTTAATACATGGATTGCTGTCAAGAGCCTGACAATCTCTATGTGCACTTAACGCACCAAAACATACTATTATGCTGCTGGTTTAAAAGTGCTTACTTTGGGAAACAGCCCTCACAAAGACCAGGACTATGGTTTTTTCAAGAGTAGTGTTTTAATTATGGCCCATATATTAACCAGATTCAATCCAGTTTTTTTTGTTTTTCCCCCAAAACTTATTTATCATACATTAATTATGGCTTAAAACAAGGAAGGTATCATGGCCTGGGAAAAGGTAAATTGGAAAAGGATTAAGGCAAATCAGTTGAAGGCCATAGACAAAAATAATAAACTGACTTGTTCTACAGTAGACACTTGGGGGAGAAGGGTGAAGACAAGAGAAAGACAGGCACCAACCTACCACCACCTCCGCAATTATGCCTACTATTTAATTAAAAAAAAAATTATGATTCTGCCCTGCCCATCTGCTCTGAGTCTGAACAGTCATAACTCTGAAACAAACATTTTTACTAGTTCTTAAAAACTTTCATATAAATATACTGTAAGACTAAACTGAAGCAACAGATTTTACACTTAGTCAATTTTTTTTTTCTCTATCCAATCAAGTTAAGCACATCAGCAATACACCTGCACTGTGGAGAGCCTGGTAAATTACCGCATCCCAAAGACAAAAGGGAACTTATGCGTAAGAACACCCCCATTTTCATAACAGATTAAAACCTGCTGCTTCTCCTATGACCTCTGGCTATAAAACAGTCACTTCTACACAGTGGGGAAGTTAAAAACAAGGTTTGCTTGCTAACAATGTCCTCTCATTAAGCTCTCTCAGCAAGCAGCTCTGCTCCAATACAGAGCTATTCATGTAACAGCAGCAGAGTACAACTGTACATCTAAGTTAATTCTCATAAAGATATATCTTCCTTCCAAGCTTCTTTTATCCCTTTGAAAGTATTGACTGCTCTCCAGTTTTGCCATTTAATGACTGAAAAATGTATCGTGTACAAGCTTATGATTTAATATAAATTATACTCTAATTCCTTTGGGAAGACTGTGATTTATCAAAGTGCAGAAAAATGCACAATACAAAATAGATTTCATTGCCTTAAAAATTAGTGGCTGAGATGTCATTTCTGGGCCTGACCATGAACCTATACAGAAATTTCTGTTCCACTAGCCTGATTCCCCACCCCCAACAATTTAAATATACATATACTTTTACTGCTGTTAAAAGCAAATTCTTAAATCATTTTATGCACTAGTTTTTAACATTACTACTCACTAGCTTCAAGGTCTCTACATAAATCCATAATGACTGAACCCACATATGAAGTTTTAAAAAATAATTCTAATTTTATTTTAGAAATATTTATATTATTTTTCTGATGTGGAAAAATTACATTTTCCCCAAACTGAAGATCTGCATTTTGTTGAGTTTCTCTTTTCCTGCTATTACCTGACAACATGGCAGTAATAGATAGGACCTCATTAGAACAGTTGTAGTCACAGCTTGCAATAACCATTTTAGCCAGCTGTGGATCCAATGGAAATTCAGCCATCATGGATCCCAACTCAGTCAAGTCTCCATCATCATTTAAAGCAGCCAGATAATTCAAAAGCTCTAATGCTCTCATCAGAGTTTCAGGAGCTGAAAGAAAAAAATATGTAAATTCGCACATTAAGCAAACTGCTCTGAATCAGCAAAAACCAAGGAAGCACAGACTGTTATTAGGTTGTGGGTTTTTTCTGTTCTCCATTCATTAGCATCCAAATGCAAAACTGTTACCAAATCCAGAAACACACACCCAAGCATGAATGAATGGGGGTGGCAGGGAGGGAACACTTTTTAGAAAAGCATTGAACAATCACAAACTTTGAATATTTGAAGATTATGGCTTTTCAAAATTCAGACAGCAGTGGCATTGTGAAATATTCAGTACCAGTAATATCGCTTCTCCCTGCAGATACTTTTTCCCATGATCCATACTAAATAGATCAATAGTCCTAAAATCTCAGCCATGTCAACTCTAGATATCTACAGTCCTTGAGATAGGCAGTAAGAACATTCTCTTTATCTTGCATTCCTCATACAGTCAGTATTAACCCACAAAGAAAAAAAAGGAAATCTAAAAGTCTTTCTGCTAAGGTACCATAGATGTTGCACAGAAAGAATTGAAAGAATTTAATTGTAAAAAACAACTATTAAAAGACTTAGACTACAACAGATTTTTATTTTAGGGGAAAAAACAACTAACTCATATATTTATAAATGGCTGATTTACATTTTTAATTAGCAATATAACCCAGGTATTTCTGAAGCATGTATGAACATTTAACACTTTGAAGAAAAATCCACATAAACTATAGTTTGAGCCAAACCATGTATTGAGCTTTAAAAACGTAAGCCCATTTTATTTACAAATAATTGGTAACTGCACAATTTGAATGTGTAATCAAGGTGATAAGTAAAAAACTTCAAATAACAGACTTTCTAAGAAATAACAGATTTTCTAAGAATTTTATCTTATTCTCTGAAGGCAAGGAGCTTTCAGTAGATTTCTTGGTCCCAATAAAAGCTCTTACACAGAAAAAGCTTGCTTGGATATGACACAGCACTAAATTTCAGGATAAACAAAAGACATTCCTTACAGATTACAATAAAAATGGAAAAAGATCAGTAAGAGAAAATATTTCATGTTGCCATTATCTAAAGTAGTCACAAAAATAAAGATGGAAAGAAATACCTGGAGGATCCATAAAATCAAAGTGCACCAAATCATCTATACCAAGCTTCTTGAGCTGTAATACTACAGATCCTAAGTTAGACCTCAAAATTTCAGGGTATGTGTTGTCCTGGGGCGATGAGGGGGGAAGAAAAAAAAAAAAAAGAAAATTTGTAACACTTCTTCCAGACACTTTATACTACAGAAGCATTCAAATTCTGATTTTGTTTAATACCATAGTACTCAACAATCTGAATCAGACATTCTTATAAACACAATGTAAAACCCACAATCTTACCTGCATTTCAGTTTTGTAGGCTTTCTCTGTATACAGCCTGAAGCACTTGCCTGGTCGAGTACGACCAGCACGGCCAGCTCGCTGCTGGGCAGACGCTTTACTGATCGCAGTCACCAACAGAGACTCCACTCTGATACGAGGATTGTACACCTATTTCAAAGTGGAGGCAGAGCAGGACAGAAGGCAAAAGAACAAACAATGTTCATGGATAGGACAACTATCCAAACTATTTTAAACTTATTTTTAAACACAGCTTCTGACTAGGAAATCACAAGTTCTATGTATCTGAAAAGAAAAAAAAACCTGGCTACAAAAGACTTTGGAGAGCTTCAAATACAACTGCTTAGAGAACAGCACTTTTTAATCATTTGTTAACAGCAACTCCCACCAGGCTCCCTGTTCGTAAATGTATTTTTAGATAAGATTTTCATGGCAAAAGGAATGTGTCCAATTTGTTCTACAGAGTGCTAAACACTCAAGATGCTCAAAAAACCCCTTAAAAACGTTGTCTTGATATAACTATGAGGTTGAATAATCATATTCTAGAGATCAGAAAAATCTAACATTAAGGTTTTACACAACTGTAAAGATCAGGCTGACAACAAAAGAAAACCATATTTCAAGGGTACATGCAAACTGTTACAGTACAAAATATCTGCTGGTATTTACTGCAAAACTTTCACTGCAGTCATACCTAAACAGCAGCCCTGCCAACTCCACAGGGCTCATGGGAAGGAATACACTGAAAAAAAGGCAGTTGTCAAACACTAGTTTCAGCTGAAGACATTCTCAGTCCATGTTTTAAGACCTTTCTGGTATGACTCAGTATAAAACATATACAGAAACCTTGGTTCTTGTACTCGAAGAATACCTTCTGTAGTAAGAACTATNCTCCTCTCCCTCAGGCAGGGAGGGGGAAAGCAAAAGCAGCCCCACAGCAGCATCACTGCCAGGGAGGAGGTGGGGGAAGGGGGAGCCGGCCGCAGCCCCGGCACGGCCCCCAGGCCCTGGGGCCCGGAGCGACCGGCCAGGGCCACGCCGATGTTACCTTCCCCGCGGGCGGAAGTCGAAGAGAGCTTCAAACTTCCCGCTCCTAAAAATGTAAACTTCGCAAAGACGCCTCTAATTTTCCAGTGGCTACATGAAGTGCCCATCTTAAAATTAGCCAATCCGTGGGCTCCTCACCTCTGCTGGAAACTGTGCCCCGGTGGAAGTAGAAACACAAAGAACCCCCCCCCAGGAAGGAGAAAAAAAGTTGTTGTCCTTTAAACCACAACAAAGGGTACATGCAAACTGTTACAGTACAAAATATCTGCTGGTATTTACTGCAAAACTTTCACTGCAGTCATACCTAAACAGCAGCCCTGCCAACTCAACAGGGCTCATGGGAAGGAATACACTGAAAAAAAGGCAGTTGTCAAACACTAGTTTCAGCTGAAGACATTCTCAGTCCATGTTTTAAGACCTTTCTGGTATGACTCAGTATAAAACATATACAGAAACCTTGGTTCTTGTACTCGAAGAATACCTTCTGTAGTAAGAACTATTTCTGAAAAAAGTTCACCTGCAATGGTGACTGAAACTTGTACATAAGAACACACTGGCTGTACTCACATTCTGCTGTATCTGCCCCATTATGCAGAAGTTAAAAAGGCTGAAAATGTGTACCACTATTAAAGGAAGAGACTAAGAAACTAAATTATAAGGAAAGCTACATTTAGTGAAAAAACTAAATTAAGACAATGAGATTAATATTTTATTTTACATAGTTACTGGGTTGACTGTAGGAAAGCTACTTCAGTTCCTCTGAATACCCTACGATGTTTCAAGAACCACAATACGAGCTTGACTACAATCTTCAGGGCTGCAACAGTATATGATAAATACTGACATGAAACAGCAGGTATCATTTCTTTCTTCTCATTTTAGTGCTGGGGTTTTCTACGGTGACTTAAAAGAAGAGGAGGCTTCTAGAACCACCTTTATTTGCTTTCATACAATTTCTTTGTTTTACATGAACATCCTCAAGTATAGACACACAGTACAAAACCACCCTTCCTAAAGTAACTAGAAAAACTATATTCCAAGTATAACTCAAAATTCTCACATTTCTTTCTTTTTTAAACAAAATTATTCTATTTAAAGTTTGTGCACTAAGTGCAAACCATAAAAATCGTAAGTTAAAAACAAAACAAATCCAAACAAATCCAACAACCAAGTTCGAGATTTCAACTGGAAAAAGACCTATCAGTGTTTGAAAGGGAAGAGTTGCCTGACCAAACCAGATTCCATCAACTTTCCTACTATAAAGAGAAAAAAAATAGTACTTACCTTCTGTTTTGCAAAGCCAGGATCAATCACAAACACGACACCATCTATTGTCAGTGACGTCTCAGCAATGTTAGTGGACACAACCACCTGTCAAAAAAAAAAACCCCAACAAAAAACCGAAACAACTAAATGAAACTACTTCATCCTGAAGATGAAGGGCTCCAATTTTGTCTCTGCACAAACAACTTTCAGCAAACTTTCCGTCACTTAATAACTACCAGAGCTGTGCTCCAACACTTTCACAAGATGATCTGAAATCAACCAGAGAAACTTCTAGTGAAAAGAAAGCAACTTTCATCCACTGTTTTTTGCTCCCCTATACGTCTATTAACAACATAACAAATGTTAGTTAAGAAAAAGAAGAGCAAAAATTAAATTTCTGAAACCACTATTCAAAATTTTTTCTCATATCTGTGAGAGACGGTTCGAGA
>VZTR01011355.1:11445-22018 GCA_013400775.1 Chaetops frenatus
TTGTTGGAAGGAACAGATCCCATTGCTGCAATGAGAAAAATGCTTTCTGCAGTGAAGCTTGAGGAAAACCCAATTATCTTTCATTTTAAAAGAAAATAATTTCCCCTCAATTTCTTCCTAATTAATTAATTCTTCTAAAATATTAAATAACATTGAACTCTTTGTTTAAAAAAAAGTTTTTCTGTTTTCTTAACAAAAGGAATGCATTAAATATAAATGGTGTTGTGGAGCCTTTATTATTCTCTAGGCACAATATTCAACCACAAATATGGCAGAGGCAATGGATGATGTCTCTTGGCTNNNNTCATGTTCTGCCCATCTGAAACCATACCTTAATCGTGACTTTCTAGACATGGGTACAGCCTTATCAAAACACATTCTCATGCAGTCATGAGAAGAGACAAAACACCTTGGTTTAATAATACAGTGGTCACCACAGTGAAGTCTCTCAAACATCCATAAATCACAAGTGGCCTCTGCTGATTACGTTGTGTTTCACACAACTTACACATAAACAGAAAGAGGCCAGGTTCCTTTCAGAGGAGAAAGACTGTGGAACTACTTCATGTTGTAAAAGGCTGTGTAAGCACAGACCTCTTTTCAAACGCTACAAACCTAATTTTGAGACATAGGAAATAAGTCTAATGGGGTCATAGGGGACCAAAGGTGTGACCTTCTCAGCAACTGGAGATGGAGAACTTAGACTGGACTAAGTCACTGATTATAGGCCTTATTGTAGCATTATCTTAGGCTGTAACAGAAAAGGAAAAATATCCACACAGCTGCTTAATTGTACTTCAGGTTGAGGGAATGTGAAGACATCATTTAACTACCTGTGGTTTCTATTGACAAACTTCAGCGGAGGTCTGACAGGGAGAAAAAGAAGGGTTTATTTAAATATAGTTCCTCAGCATAGTGTCCAACTGCTTTTAGATTGTTCTGAACAAGAGATCCAGGAGTGAGGGTTTTTCTCTCAACTCACATGAATTCCAAAAGGTTAATTTGCATTTCCATCATCATAATTGACAACTTAATTTGTTGCAGATGTTTTAAAGAAAATGTAGACATCGTAACAGAAAAAAAAGGTTAAAAATTAAGCTCCTAAGCAATGTAATTTTAAAACTTTCTGAAGAAGGCAAAAATCATAAAATTCCTTGTCTTTTTATCATCTCCTTTTTTGATTGTCTTCAGTAAACCAATATATCTCTGTCAAAGAAAAAGCAAGAAAGAAGACTGAAGAACCAAAATAAATACTGAAACTATGATGAAAAGTGTATTTTGAGTTGAATTTTCAAAAGACATCTTTCTCTGAAGATGCTGTATCTCCTACCATGGTTCTAATACTGCTCTGTGCTAACATTCCAGAAAACATTCAAGATGAGGAGGTACAACCAGTTTATCCTATTCTAAGAATTCATTAAAAACTCCAAAATGAGAACACACATAGCAAAAATTTCTTATCCACTTCTAGTGGTCTCAGAAGGCTTGGCCAGAGTACAACTGCTTAAGATCATTCTTCTCTTGAAATCCAAACCCAAATGACAAAGACAATGAAACACTGCAGTTGGCTCAACAGACAGATAATCCACTTTACTCAGCTTCCTACCCAACTCCTTGCACACCACTCTTGCAGTATCAGCTCAGAGGAGTCTGGAGTTTCCATGAAATTGCACGTGGGTTGTTGGGGTTGCTTTAGGTATAGCAATCATTCCTTTAACTAACAATTAGTGAGCAGAGGTGCTATGTGAATTCTTTAATGATAGTTAAATAACTGTGAAAGGTCCATATTCAAGCTTAGTAAATTCAGATCAAAGCTACCTGTTTAGAATGAATAGTCTAATGACAGAAACTTAATCAGCTTCAAATTAAGTTTAAATCAAATTTAAAATATTGAAAAATGTGACAAGAAATCAATGCATGTTCTGTTTTGTAGCATTGAAAGTCTTCCCCAAAGAACAGAACACATATAATCTACCTTTTAGTCCAAATATAGAAGACCAAACCAAGAGTAAGTTATTGAATTCATGTGTCCATGTTCCTTATAGTCATTTTTTGTCATAATTTTGTACTAACTATTAAGATTTCAGTAAGTATTCTGAGGTACATCAGTTGTGAGCTCAGAATTACCCCTGAGGCTCAAAAGTGCTCATTTGGTCTTGTATTTAGGCCTACAGAGCAAGGCTGTGCTAAATAGCAATCTAAAACCAGATGGGGGTTGCCCTCTGACACCCTAAAGCCCTAACAGGACACTGAAATGTGGCCCTGTAATAACTAGACATTGCTAGCTACTTGTTTCCCACTGACCTATGTTCCTGTCATTACACCAGCCCAAATAAAAATTATTTCCCATATCATATATACTGGAATGTATCCATAAAATAATTTCAAGGACATTATTCCCAAAGCTCTTGTGTCTTAAAATATTTTTAAAACATTTTTCTGCAAAAGACAGAGTTGAATAAGATTAACAGCTCCAGAAGTTCGATTTTTCCTCTGAAAAAACCTCCAAAAAACCACAAACCCAAAACCAATGCAAAAGCATTTAACTAAAATGGGTGATTTGCCAAATTTGGAGCCTGCATTTTGCAGCTCATTTCAAAAACTAAGATTACTTTTTAAGATAAATTTAACATTTATACAAGAAAATCTCATGTTATTTTAATACCTATTAATTTTTGTTTCCCAGTGGTACAGAAATCCATGGAAAAATATAATAGGCAGTCTGGGAAGTTTTTTCCTATTCAAAAAATGTATCAGATCTGCTTCCAGTCAAATTATACAGAGGGATGCATGTAGGGTGGATAGTGGGAATTCTTTTAGCCTCAACAATTTCTCCTTATCTATTTATCTGTGATTCAGCTACTTCTCTGATAATTGACCTGCAATCTCTTTCTGCCTGTATTAATAGTATCTATTACAGGTTTGAAGCACTCCTTCCTAACGTAAAGGAATCACAATTTGTCATTCAGGACAAAGACAATTAAATGAATGTGTTAACTTTACTTCTTTAATTTAAATACCTTGAGATATTTTCTTACCATGCCCAGTTATCACTATACAATATTGGAGAGAAGCAGACATGTTTTGTAATTTGGAACTACTTTATTTGAATAACCTTCCCGAAGCAATTTCAAGAAACTGTGAGAGTCTCTTCTATATGCTAAAAAGCAAAACCAAACACCCTCACACAATTCCAAGCCTCCCCAAAAAGACAGGACAAGGAAGTATTTAGCACGATCTTCCAGATTAACTTCAAACTTTCATACTATGAGAAGCAACAATCATGAACGCAAGCCAGCTAAGGAACATTCCTTTTTTCTTTGTTAGTGAAATTGAAGGTGCCTTCTCCTAATACTCTAAATCCCTGTGTTGTTACTATATAGGATCAATAACACCAATATAAACATGGTCTCAATGTGTACCCAACTGTCATAATTCAAATCTACTCTTGTAGGCTTGATGATAGACACACGAAATCATTACATAGATAACACTACATACATTACATACATAATATTCTATGTTATGTGCATTTATGTTAAGCTTCATTCTTTATGACTAATGGAACAGGAAATTAAGACTTACCATTCTTCTTATAGAACATGATTTCCCCTTTAAATTCTATCTTTTCCTCCAATGATTTCTCAATTTGAAGAATCATCTGCTCATTTGTTTCAGCACCAAGTAAAAATTTACAGCTGCAGCTCTTCTGCATGACTTCAGTCCGTGCAAACCCAGCAAGCTCACAGAAGCCATCAGAGCAGTAAACAATGGGGAATCCCTTAGCCACCTGAGCATTTGCAAGGATGAAGTTACTACCTGCAGAAGAACACAAAAGTAAAATATGAATTAAAGTCTAGATTCTACACCACTTGACATAGTACATCCTTTAGCACCATAAGAAGGCACAACTGGACAGACATTTAAAAGCAAAGTCCCAACTGCCTGCAAACAAGGATCTAACTTCTGGTTTCAGACTATTATTCTGAAATTAAGTCAAGTCTAACAGTCCACAGATCATAAACAATAGTTCTTTATGGCTTTGTACTTAGTTTGCCTCATTATCTCCTCAAGGAATACATTATGACAGCTACCTCTGAGACAGATGTCAACACATTAAAACAGCCACTTGACCAAAGACTAGTGACAAATATTGAAATTTTGGAGAAATTTCAAATGTTATGTTTTGCTGCCACTCAGACTACTCTGCAGCCTGAATAGACACAGCTACATCATAAAAAAACCCAAAGATGTCCATGGTCTCAATGATATAATGTTGACCTATATCAGCACTGAAACTAATTTATTGTATAAAATTTTGCAACAGAATCCTTAAAAGCACAGTTGAGCAACATGCTGGGCTACATGGAATTAGGGACATTGTAGACTGCATGGAATTACTTGCCCTTTGTGGGGGGTGGGGTTGATTTTTTGTTTGTTTGTTTGTTTTTGAGGAAATAATATTTTATCCAAGATCAGTCACCTGTCTTTTGGAGCCCCACCATACTTCTCTCATATGAAACAGGTACATCAAAGCTTCACCATTCCATTATACTTAAAGCTCTTTATAATTTTTCAGTGTGTTTAAGCTGCAGTTATCCTGTATGATACACTAAGGAGTAGCATATTGACATAGGCAACAACCATATACAGTGTCCTAATTTGATTTCAAATCTCTGGCAAATCTAACAGTTGAACCTATTGGCAGCCTAACAGCTCATTCCCATCCCTCACTGAAATGGTTTTGAAGTTTTTGTGCCTCAGACCTTCATCTTCAGCCTATGTCAACAACTCTGGCCCTTTACTGTCTGTTTCAGTCATCAGGGAGACCCTTTCCAGATAACATATGAATTTCTCATACAGGTTTTTTGCCTGTGTTTCATTATCTTGCTGTGAAAAAAAAAAAGTTTTATGGACTGAATCTGTCTACATTTCATATCGAGGGAGGAAAGACTATTTTTTGCCTGTTGCTCATTAAGGAATGTTTACCTTCCAGCTTGCTAGCAGGAGCTTAGGAGCAGTCTAGTCCCAGGACAGATACTTCTCATTTTCAGACTTGTGTGCAAGTGAATTCATGTGTATGTATTAAGGGGAAATACTATTAACTAACCCATAATCCCCTGATAAATATTCATAAATTTAAAGAGAAAGAAATAAATTATTTTAATGGAAAACTCAGGTTGACATACCTAATCCCCATACAGGGATATATTATTTATGATTGAGAAGGGAGGGACAGAATTCATAAAATAAAGCAGAGGAAAAATAAGACTGTTTTTCAGTCTCAACTGTCACAAGAGTTCTACATCTGTGAAATCCCAACAACTTCAGCTATGTTACTCTTTAATTACCCAAGGGATAAACTACTATGTCTTATACTGTTTTCAGAATTTTAAAGACAATGGAGGTTTATTAAATGATCAATTTTCTCTCAAGACTTTCTTTCAGTTACTCATACTTTGTACAAATTTAATTAAATTCTTTCAATAAATGATTTTTCTGTTAAAACAGTCTTTTCCCATTTACCAAATAATGTGTTTTTAAAATGCACTCTCGTTTACTGCAGTGCTTGACTTAGCCTGTCATTTTTGTTTGCCTGTCTGGGGAATAAGTATCATTACCATTCATGAACTAACATGCTGCACCCCCTGTCAACACAAAACTAAATCCCCACACTACCAAAAGAATTAAAATCATATGCTTGCAGTGCACAGTGACAGTGTAACAGTGCAAGAGCAGCAGATCATTCATACCAAATATATTTGTAGCTATCAAATTAGTTTACTTCTCTGTTTATTATGGTTTAAAACACAATTATGTGATGCAAAGGCTGCTGTGGGGTTTATTTTTCTTTTAAATTCTAATTCTTGAGAAATGTATGAGGTGGAATATGGAATACCAAAAGGACAAAAGGTAGAGAGAATGTGCAGTAGTGAATGAATATCATTACGAACAGGAATACACTGGAGCTTACCAAGCATACCATGATGTTATGAAAAATGTAAGGTAGACAAACTCTATCGTCATTTACACCAAAATAAACCCAGAATAGTTGTGTTTACTTCAGCATTCATGGAATAAACCAGTTTACTTATGAGTACCAATCCAGTACCAGCTAGAATAAGAGCCAATATTTCTCTTAATATCAGCAGATGTCTAATAAGGCTTGTAAGCCTAATTTTACTAAACTTTTTGAGTACAACAGCAAAGTATCAGGAAAATACAATCAGAATTATATTTGCTGTTCTTCTTGAGCTTTAAGTTCAAATAAAATAATGAGAGATGCACCTATAATCCCAAATTAGTACACTGAGGGACATATCTAAATAATTTGTTGAAAAATTTCTTGTCATACTAAAAAGGATCAAGAAACATTATGCCCAATAATTACACATATCATCCAATTCTTCAGTGACATTTATTAAATGATTAACATCTACCTATTACATACAAAAATTAAAAAAAAAAAAAAACAACAAAAAAATGAAACAAACCCATACCTTAAAATATTCTGGTTAAAAGTTTATTTACTTTTGTAATTTGTTTTTACAACTTCAAATCTTTAATATAACTTGCTATTACTCACATATGAAAAACACCAGAAAACAAGTATTGAGAGTGAAATTTTTATCATTCCAACTTTGTTGCGGCACAAATAACAAACCCAGCATTTAATTTCATGGTCTTCAATGATAGCTAGTTGGATTTCCAAATCTCGAGTAAGATAAATGACATGTTCTTTAGAATAATTTATTAGAAACCTATGGATTAGAAGAAAACAAGTTTGCTTATTTTTGAACTTACAGTAGGAAAGTTGCAATGAGTGATACAAATCTGTTGGTCTGCATATTTTGTTACATGTTTGTGTGTAGATTACAACACTTCCATAATAATATAGAAGTTATTGAATTCCATATTATGCTTTCAGTGGATTAGCTTGAATATTATTTTATTGATCAGGTTGGTTGATCAGGAGACAATATTAGATTACCAGTAGATGTTTCTTTTAAATTTTATTTTTTAGATAAGAAAATACACCAAGCAACATACCTGATCTATTGAGAAAGGTATAACCCTGAGCCTTTGAAAGAACAGAGTAGAGCTGCTGAAAATCTGTGTAAGAAAGAACAGATTTTGACTACTGAGGAATAAATCTGGTGCAGGTAGCTCAGTTTGCCAACTGCATGTGAGATTCAGATTGAATTCCGTGTAGGGGCCTGAGACAAGAGACTGTGAACTGCCAACCCTTTGGTTGGCAAAGAGCACAAAGATGGGTGATGCCAGCCAGGTGGATGGACTCTGAGAGACACAGCAGGAGCAGAGGACTCAGGAGAAAGAGACTTGTGGGAGGAGAGACTGTCAGGGTATAAAATCCTTGGGTTTCCTTTGTTGAGGGTCCTCCTTGGAGGAACCAGCTAAGGCCATTTCTTTGTTGCTGTGCCATGAATAAATGGGTTTATGGAAAGAGTCATTTGAGGCAAAAAGAGGCATCTCTGGGAAAGCTGGGGTGAATGGGGTAGGGAAACCTGACTGTGTGAGTGTGGGGTGTGCAGGAAGTCCATCGGGCACCTGTTGGGTCACTGGAGCCACCCACAGGGAAGAAGCCTCAGTTCCAGCAGTGAAAGTCTCTGAGCAGGGGATGCCAGTGCCAGAGAGTCCAGAGAACGGGCAGACTGGATGTTTTCTTATCCATTTGAACCTAGGTTTCAGCTCAGAAATTAAGTGCTGTAAGTTTGTGCAAAATAAATTTAAAAATTCAAATTGGATATCTGTGTATTAGCTTTGGATAAAAATACTTGATTTTATGTCCAAACTTGCATGAATTGTGTAAAGTTTGATTTAAAAGTGCTTCTATTTTAATGAGATAATAAGCCTAGATATAAAATATCCAGCATCCACCACATTTTCCTTTGGCAGCAAGTCAGCAGAGGTGGATTAAGAGAGGTCCTTGGCTAGTCAGAGCAATTTAAAAGCAGATTTCTTTCAATTGTGATTCTTTTACTTAAAGCTCATTTTCTATGAAGATCAGGTTATTTTTTCACATGAAAGCTTGAAGGAAGACTATTAGGAGCTTGCATGCCTGCCTTCATTTCAGAAGTAGAACATACAGGAGAGGATAGGATTTTGATCAATAGAAGACTCACATGGTTTTTAGCAATCTCTGCCAGAAACACAGCATAAAGCCAGAGGCAATCAAATAAGATGAACCAGAACCATGAAAACTATATCTTCCATCACAGGCTTAGACATTGTTGCCATGTTTCAATGGCCTGATAACAAAAAACATAACTGAAAAAACAGAAATTTAGCTCTCATGCCATCTGATACACAGAATCTTATTTAGTAAACATCCAATGACAGAGTTTTATAATTGAGATAATTAAAGGAAAAGGCTTTATGCAATACTCTTCCTCCTAATTAATGCCCACAATTTATGTGATTGTAATGGCACTGTGTTACATTTATACTCCGCACTCCCTTTATGAATCCTATTGTCATATCTAACAAAAAATGACAAAAGGATTTTTTCTTTAATACTGTGGCTATGTCTGCTATAAATCTCATCACTGTGCTTCCCCAGCTCTTTTAACAGTTCTTTGCAATGTCTAGAAGGTTTCATGAAGAGAACACCTGACTTCTTTTGCAACTGAGCAAAGCCAACAACCAAATTATAATTTAAAATACTAAATTATTTAAGGATTAAAGAGGAAGAAAAAATCCTACAAAAGAAAAAATCTTTAACAATCGAAGAAGCTGCATTAATTAAGCAAGTGACTCATGTAGTTACTCTATTGATTGTAGAACCGTCCACAATTCTTCTGGGTGAAAGGATTTACTACACTTAGATTTGATTCCATATTTTGTACACAGGCAGCTTAACAAGGGAAATCTCATTCCAGGTTCATGCAAATTACCATGACAGAGAACATGACCACATTAATAGTTAAGTTTACTGATTAATTGAATGATTAAAGTAGCATATGAAAACATCTAGCTTTATGTCAGCACATTTCAAGGCAAGTGAATTTAATTAGAGCTCAAAATAATTTTCCAGCCAGTCTCCCTTGAATCTGATCAAGACCAAGATGATTTTTATAACACAAACCCTTCCAAATATTAAAATTGCTCTTGAAAATTTTCAGTACGGTTTACTGGGTCCCTAACATGAGGTGGAGATTTATCTAGATCTACGCAAGTCAGAAAGAAAGCTGATTATACTGATATTTCTTCCCACTCTTCTCTGAAAATGAATTCACATTCCAATGAATTTACAGTAGTACAGTGAAAGGTAGAACTATTACATTATAGAGTACAAGTACAGACTGATGAACAAAAGGCCTATCACTGCAACATTTATAATTGATATAATTGGCCAATTCATTTCATTACAAGGAAATGTATTGAAAAAATTGGGTAACAGCTACAAATTTAGAGTACAAAACAGTATTTGAAGTACCCAATCCCATGGATTCAGCTCAAGGGGTGAGCTTCCACAGCTCCCACTTGACCTCAACTGACAGGAATAACTTACATAAGTAAAAAAGTTCTGAATTCAGCAGATAAGAAATAAACCTTGCACCTTATATTTACAATAAAATTTAGTCTGACAGTGAAAATGCTTTAATGTATACAATATTTATAGCTACAAGAAGAGTTAATCTGCAATGCAGTTCAGCATGGAGATATCTAAGGAAAATTTGGGCATCAGGTTGCTAAATCATTTCCCAGTCTTATTGATAAACACAAGATCATAAGCCACTTAAGAGACTCGGTGTTTAATGATCTCAAACCAAGCTTTCATTGCCTTTAGTGCATCAGGTCAATACTGGAATAATGATTGCAGCTTTTTTCATGACCAGTAAAATTACTTCTTCCTTTAAGAAAGCAGACCAAAAAGCCAGACTGTATCAGAGAGAAACAAAGGGAAAAACAAAAGCAATAGTGAACCTCATGGTAAAATGGGCTTCTGGCATCTTAGTGAGGAAAAAATCTTTTGTTCCTCCATTAGAAATCTTTGTGCATGTTCCTATTGCTTTTCTAATCTCAGTATCATTTGCATCTACCTAAACTCTAAAATATAACACTGAGAAGGACTTTGTTGAAATAGTGACACTGCTGCAACTGCTCATTCATTATCACAGAGTACCTTTCAAATAAAGAATGAGTGCAATTGTAAAGGACAAAAACTTTCAGCAGAGATGGCTTTTAAATTGTTAAAAAAATAAGCTCCACTAGCCAAAGTAAATAGCTACATGTTTTCCTCAGAAGGAAATATTACTTAACCTAAAACATATATTTTCTTTTTTTTTATATTTACCTGGAATTAAAAATTTACATATGTCAGTTGAATCAAGGTTGCAATGAAATATTTCTTTTCCCACCCTTAAGCTTTGTTGATATTGACAAAATTTTATTTTTCAGTAAAAATCTCTTACATGCTATTTGATGAGCTTTATTTTTGTTATTGACTGTGTAGTGACTGCCAATACACAGTGCAGATGTAACTAAAAAAGCTATGTTGCAGCTGTCAAATATTTACACACCAGTTTTATAGGCATTAAAGTGCTGAAAG
>VZTR01011355.1:23578-34460 GCA_013400775.1 Chaetops frenatus
AAATATTTCTTTTCCCACCCTTAAGCTTTGTTGATATTGACAAAATTTTATTTTTCAGTAAAAATCTCTTACATGCTATTTGATGAGCTTTATTTTTGTTATTGACTGTGTAGTGACTGCCAATACACAGTGCAGATGTAACTAAAAAAGCTATGTTGCAGCTGTCAAATATTTACACACCAGTTTTATAGGCATTAAAGTGCTGAAAGTAAAACAACACATGGCACTGAAAGAAAAAAGAAAACAAAACAGAAAAATGAAGACATTAACAATCAAGAGCCACTGTAGCTCATGAGTCACCAGCATGCTGTGACAATGTGCAGTGTCATCTGGAAGTTACTTGCTGGGTGCTTGTTTTTCTGACAGAACTGGACCCTATATCCCTCCTGAGGGAGTTCAGCTGCTCTTCAGTGTATTCTGTGAGTACCCACCACACAGCAGGGTGCACAGGTTCACATTTCCAAGGCAAGCATATTTTGCAATTTCTCCAATAAAAAAAAAGAAAGGAAATTTTGAAGTTCTTCCACCAGGCAGAAGGAACACTTGTGTAACCCAGCTATAATTGATTTGCTGTTTGAGTTTTTTCCCAACTGTTCAATTGATTTAAAATTCACCTGAATTTAGAAATGGAATGGCTATAAATCAAACTAACACATAGGGTTCTCATAAGCTCAAATCATATAGCCCAATGACTTAAGAGCCTGGGACCATGACTTGCTTTCAAGTGTTGAACTGGAAGTTTTGCAGAAAAGACTCTTCCTGAATAGAAATATTTTCTAGGAAAAGGGCCACATCATCAACAAATATTTACTAATACGATCCTGTCCATACCTTCCTTTATCACTTGTCTGAAATAGGAATTAAATAAAAAGTTGAAAGGTGCTTTGTTTACGGTTGTATTAAGCACTGTTACCTACTCACAATTGGTTAACAGACATACTAAATTTTTACCATTTCATAATATTTTGCGGGTTTAGTATCCTACACTTACCTTTACTACACAACATGCCTGAAGAACCTATTTGTAATGCTATTGCAGTGGATAGTCCTTCGAATATTTGCACTCAATGTACACACTGCTACTGAGACTGCAATATATGAGCAGCTGTATGGTACAGATTGTGCTAAGAGAGCTTCTGGAAGAACACAAGGAAAAAAGTTTACCAGACATTATTCTTACACAATGAGAGGAAGAACATAAGCTAAACTTTTAGAAGTCAGTGTGAAATGGCTTTGAAAGATCATGTTCCTGGCTCTTCAAAATATAATGTTCCTTTCTTCTTATGAGACTGTTAACTCTGGAGTGGTTACTCAGAGGCTTGGAAAATATCTTGATTCCATTTATATTGTAAACAAGAAACTGAATTTCTTTATAGTATGATGATGTGGAGTTCAAGGACTATTTACTTACCATTGGGAAAATTTCATCTAATCACTTAAAATGAAGTGGATATGGTCTGGAAGACTAAAAGTATCTGGAACTTTTTGCAGTAAAGGACCACATATATGAATACACAGCAAAATCACCCGGGTTTTGAAATGAGTAGATTTCATGGAATTCCCCTTTGAAAGTGACCATGTTAAAAAAGAATTGTGGATTTTGTATATCCTGTATAAAAGAATGTTATCAGGAAGTATATAAAGCAAATATTTTCAACACAGAGATATAAAGAGATAGTCCAAAGAGAGTGGAAAATCTTAATGGTCCTTCCACTTGCTTCTAACATGCCAGAAGGTATTTACTGTCCACATGCTGAGCAAAGGGAACTTTCAGCCACTATTCCCAAAAATGAAGGAGGAGAAATTTCACTTGCAGCCCTGGAATTGGCCATGGGAGAAACAGACTTGTGGAGAGACTCCAGTGAAGCATGAATCATAAACATACTGATTCTCCTCTGGTGACAGGGGGGCAGTTCATGCCAAGATTCCTCACCTGAACAAAATTATGTATCCTCAGAACAAATCCAGACTCACATCTGTGTTTAAAGTGAAGGAAAAAGGGGCAGTAGTTGTCCTTCCTCAGCACCATCTGCCTAATGCAACACTTGGGCTCACAGAGGGTGATGCAGCAGCTTCAGTTTTGCATATGATTTTCATTTTCACAGACAAGATACCCAAATGACAATGTTAAAACCACTATCTCTTCAGATACCACATGTTGCTATTATATTCTTTGAATGAGAAAGTTTTTTCCAGTTTATACAAGTGCTAAACTGCCCTGAAGTTGTTATTCAAAAAGGCCCAAAGCTGATTTTCATGCATGCTATCCCATATACATAATTTCTGGGCTTTTCACTGTCACTTTTACAATCCCCAATGAATCCCATGACTATTTCATGACAGCCTGTGGTGAGATTTACTGTATTGATTTTCCCCTACAATTATTGTACTTCAATATTAATGTGTCAGAACTTGAAGAGCAACCATTTTGAACCTTTGTAGTTTATATGCTCATCTCTGAATCCCTGAAATTAAAGTATAATCTTGAGTTAATTTTAATGGGGAGAAAAAGCAGACTCCCTTGTGCCTATTCCAGGGAAATGGGTTCTCTGTAAACAGCAAGAATTTCTGCATACAGCTTTCTCAGAGAAGTAACAATAACCTGAAATAATGCAGTGGAAAAGAGAGTCTGCTCCAAGAATGCTCTTCTGAAAAATTGACACAAATCATACTAAAAACAGTTTATAAAATAATGAAAGTGTCCAGAAAATGTCATTTCCAGAGGGGAGAGTTGTATACTGCACTATTTGCCATAATAAAGAATTAGACAGTGTATCCCAAACTCACCCTTTCTGAACAAAAATATCCTAAGAATTTCAATATAAGGATCACTGACATTGTCTTGAGCAAGATCTGTAAAAAACCAATATATTGAGGGTGGAAAATGATGAAAAGGAGGTTACAGGTGAGAATGTAATTAAGTTATCATATTCAAAGGAAAACAAATCATCTTGTAGTGTGGATTTCTCAACTAAGAATGATCTCATAAAAAAAAAAAAAAACCAGAGGAAAAATGCTAAAAATATATGGAAGGATGAGTTTTATTGTGAAATAAACAAGTAGAATAACCTTAATGGAAAAGCAGATGTGTGAAGTAGACCTGGGCTATTATTTCTTTTAATAAAGTTTCTATGCACCTCCTGAATGACTAGCATAGCTCACAGCAGGAGCACCTGAGCTTGGACCTGCTGATTTATACAAGATATACAAATAAACAAGGAAGAAGCTGCTTGGGAAATGAGAAAGGCTTGAAGTGAACACTACCATAAGATGGTCATCTGGAGAAAATTCCAGATTTAGGCTGAAGAAATTAATATGATCTGAAGATACAAAGCATCTGGAACTTCTTTGCAGTAAAGGAGTACACATATAAATACACAGTGAAATTGCCAGGGTTTTGATCACCTTAGAAGAAGAAAAAATGCTTTGGACTAAGTATTGTCTCAATGAAAGAAATCAGGCACAGGAAGAGATTGCTACAAAAAATTCACTGAACCCCAAAGGACTTACACAGTGCCAGTAAGAGAAGAAATACACCAAAATCATGACATGACTGAGGATAGTTACCCAAATCTAGACCTTTTTGTGTCTGCTTGCTTTGTTCTGTTTCTAGTTCTTTTTACAAGAAATAGAGACTAAGTATCACAGAACCACCTTTGGCATTTCTAAAGTAAAAGTTTTATTCTGCCATGGAACAAAACCAATAGCTCTTCCCACCTCTTTTCCCCAAAGCACTACCTAAACATAAAACCACCAAACCTTTACTTCAGAGTGGTACTCTCAGGAGAACAATAAGCCAGTGCTCAATAATTAATGCAAGTCCCAAACCTCCAAAATCCCAGGAAAATGTTATCTATTAACTTCAGTGCAGTGAATCATTATCATTAGGGAACCAGGTAATGTTCCTGAGACTTCTATCAGTCATAGTTCCACTTGGGGTTTTAACTAAATTCTTCTAATTCGTCCAAAATATTTAAAAGTAAAAAAAATCCCAGTTGCTGGCACTATACTTGCCACACAGAAGCAACACAACTTTTGTTCCACAGAAAAAGGGTATAAGAATGTTGCAATCTGATTCCAGTGTTCTTATGGGAAGTAGTTTGAAATCTTGCTTAGTTTTTCCAGAGACCAACCTGAAGAAAGTGATGAGTTCTTGTATCTGGCTGCAAAGTTTTCATGCTAGAGACAATAATATTCATTCTGAGAGTTTAGAAATAATTTGTAGAAAGCTAGATATTTATATCTTTATCTCATCAAGTAAAAGTGGGACTGAGCAAACTGAGAGAAATACTAAAAATTCAGAAATAAGGTTCTATAAATTACACTTACTGAAAAAACTAAAAGTAGAAGGGAACGATAAATTACAACATGATTATACTGCCACATTTCCTATGCAATCTGATGCCATAAATTTGGAAATTCACTGCTGCTGTAGACACTATTCTGAAAGTAAAAAAATAATTCAGAGGCTAAAAATGAGTTGGAAAATTTAACTGACAGCATCATATACACCACCAGAAATGCTGTTTGCAAAACAGGTGACCAAAATACCAAAGCAGAGTAAAACCTTCTCTTTAACCTACTCAACTTCAGTATTGGGGTCAGGAGGTTCAACTCCACTGGAATGATAGGAAATGACTTCTTCAAGGGGTTACTCAGAATAAGGACCTACATTTATCATATGTGGAAGGCGTGGTGACCAAAATCCTTCATATCTAGTCTAGGTTGCACATTGGCTTAAAGCACAGGAAGTGGGTAACCTCAGCATCAAGCCAGGATAGAATTCAGAACATTTCTGTATTATTTTTACACAGCCAGGCTCTAAATGATGAGTAGATGGGCCTAACCATGCCCATGTCTTTCCCTCTTGCAAATAAAGGTCAAAGAACATCTGCAAGTGAGATACCATAGAACTAATTTCTTAACTTGAAATTACTCTGAGGAAAGAGAAAAAAGGCAAAATTTTTTGTTGCTGGTTTTGGTGGTTTTCTTTTTTATGCTAATTGAATAAGGTGCATGAAGTAGGAGTCTGAAGTTTTGGATTATATTGTGGTGTAGGAAAACTATTCCATTTCAGAGCACTCCATATGCGTAAATATAAGTAAATAGGATCATTACACAGAGTTTGCAAAACAGCATAAATTAACTTTCTTAAGTTACAATAGCAATAGTGAAAACTCTGGGCAAAACTTCACAAAATCGACAACTCATGGTCAAAAATAGCAAACAAAAGGTGTGAAGCGTGACCTTTAAAGTGAAATAACCCCACACAAGCATAGAAAACATGATATAGTGGATTTTCATCAGAAATAATAACAAATGTTTTGTGGTGTCTTAGGTACCATAGTTGTAGCCTTGCCAATACTATGGGACTGTTGCTTATGGCTTTGTAATCTTTACCTGCATTGCTGAGGCAGTTTTCTGTTTCTGTAGTATTATTTTTCCTTTATTCTCCACATACTCAAGTTCTTATATCAAACTTCTCCCAGCCTCACACCTGCAGGGCTGAATAGTGATGGGCTCTCACAGTAAGCATCTAACACTGGTGTAAGAATGAGCCCTCCATTCCCACTGCCTCCTTACCTCACTTCAGAAGATTTCAGTTTATTAGACAGAACCAAAACACAGGCAAAGTAATTAATACTGATTTACGTATTAATCCATGTTAACCTGTAAAAGGCCTATAGACAAACTTAACAAGTAATAAATGCACATTGCAAGCAGCTAATTCATCAATCAGCACTAATGCCATCATTTAATAACAACCAGTGGGAAAGAGACGGAGGGTTAAACGAGGTTCTGATAAAAGTGAATAGCAATAGAGAAAAAACTGGTGTAAAATCATCTACCTGGCTGCCAAACTCTGCACTAGAGAACTGCCCAGAGCTCTTCTATGAATCCTGACACTGGCTACTAGAGAGAGTTTTCCTTTTCCCATTGCACTCCCTATCCTTTTTCAGTGATACGAACTACTTGCACTTTGTTAGATGCTTACATTCTAGGGTGCTTTATGAGCATATACACAAAAAAAATTTAAAAAGTCCTCTAAGCTGCTTTAATCATGAACCAAAATTTAAATTGAGAGATGCTAAAGAAGGGAACAGAGAGGGGAAAAAGTCAGAAATAGGGGGAAAAGATTGATTAAAATATGGGATTGATTTCAGGAAAGTTGCTACTGACACTTCTAGAGGGCTCTGTGGAATACAGATGTCTGCACTGGTCAGATTGTTAACCTCTTGGCTTCACTCCCTCACTCCACTTCACTAAAGATATTCCAAAGAGGAAAGTGCATAAACAGTGAGTTTTAAATATTATTAAGATATCTTTATTATCAAAATCATCATAGGAGGTAATTTTTACAATAATACCTTGAACTTTATTTTTCACTGTATAAAAATGTGTCTTTGATTAGAATCCTTCAAAATTCATTGGAATACTGTCATAGGTTTAAGTTTTGGGCCTGTCCCGGAGCAGTGTTTTCCCATGTTTCTAGCCCAACTAATTGACTATATTTCAAAGGGTTTTTCAGAAGCAGGAATTGTATTAGATATTTCTCTGAAAGTACTACTAACTAGATTTTAATTAACTTTTAAATTTGCTTTTAAAAATATCTTGTCCATATAATCTCTACATTGTAAGAGCATGACTTCAAAAATTATTCAAATACATGTGTGTATTTTAAACTAAGACTAAAATGAAATAAAAATTTAATCATAGTTTCAAGTAAATTAATTTTCATTGTGAAAAATGGCTTTATAAAAAAAGAGAAGAAACAAAAGGTAATAAGGATAAGCTCTTTTTTTTACCATTTCATGCACCATAGTAATGAAAGTATAAAAGACCACACAGGGAAAAAATCAATTAAGAAAAGAAATAAGGAAAACCATTTCCCAAAGCTTTTGTTCTTCTCAGGATATAACTTCAATAATAGATTAACCGACATTTTTGCAGCATGCAAGAAAAGTAAATATGCTTGGAGCTCTGGAAAATACTACATTGGTGATATTTTAGTAAAGCATTTTCAGTTTGGCTTTTTATCCCTGTATTTTAATGAATGAGTAAGTTGGTAATGTATGAATGGCATTTAGAGAACCAAACTCCATGCCATAGATGTTAAATTTCCTTCTTCAGAGGCACTCTCATGAGTTCTTTCAGTTATAGAGGTCATCAAGGTCCTCTGCTTCTAACAAGGGTCAAACTTAGATCTCATCTGTTTACCCACCTGTTTTGGCCTTCACTGCAACTGCAGTTGCCAGAACTTACACTGCTTCTTTAAGTGGTCTGAATACCTAGGAAAGGGGCTTTATGTTGATCATTACGGTATCTGTCCATGTCTGGATTTAGGAGATGGGAAATAACGAGAGTGGAACTGAAATAGCATTTGCCTCAAACCTGAATTAAGTAAGAATCTGATAATCACATGTGCTTGATCTAGAGTCTACAGTACTAAAAGGTTAAAACACAAAGGTTAGTCACATGGACCTTTGCCTTTCCAGCATTTAACAACTAATCTTCTCCCTGAACAGCTTTTTCTTCCATTTTGGCTTTCCTAGGGAAGAATGAATAGCCTCATTCAAATAGCCTTGATCTTATTCCAACCCCCAAGAGATACAACTAAATCAGATAATTTTATCAGCTATAGGCCCACAGTAGAATAGTGAGTAACTTAACAATCATTTGTATATATTTCAGCTTCCACAAGAAGTGAAGGAAACTAGAAAGCTTACCTGTAACATCTTCCTTAGTAAAGAGAGGCAATATTAAGGTTTTCACTTTACAAGTACATTTCTGTACCATGTTACTACATTTTCAATTACAGTCCAGTGATATTCACATATTTCAATATCTTTGTATGCAATTATTTGAATATTTAACTTCTGGCTATTATTTTCTCCATTTCTTACTGACATGCCAGACATTTTCAGGTACTGCACTTTGTTATCCTGAAGAAGTGGAAGCTGATGCTAATTGATCCACTCCTATTCAGCTGTTGAAACTAAGTTTTCACTTTCTGTAACTCAAACCTAACTACCAGAGACAAATGGCCCATTTATTTTATTTCCAAAGCTGCTATGAGTTGTTTCTAAAAATACTTAGAGAAAAATTAAAATCCATATCTAGCCAAACACTTATGTTGCTACATGGACATGTAAGCAAGGTTTGTATTGATCATGACAACCTATTTTTGTGACTGAGGTGTTTCATTTCCTAGATTTTTTTCTGCAAAGTCACAAGGAAACAGAGAACACATTCATAACAATATTAATATGCAATCAATAAAATTTCACAGGAACATGATAATTCACAAGAAGCCTGTTTCTCAGCTGTGAGACAGATGTGACCCATTGATGTTCCACTGCATTCAGCACCCCATCTCAGAATGCAGAATTACTGATGTTTGACTGGCACCATTAATGATGCACCACCTGGTGCTTTCACCCAAACAATGTCCAGGCCAGCCTTGTTTTGAAAGGAAAATGAGGTGCATACAAGTTCTCTGCTTTGTACTTGTGTTTCCTGGAGTTGATTTCAAATTTCAGGAATATTTGCAAGGAAAAAAAGAATCCTTAGGAGGCCTTTCACAACAGAGTTATAGGAAGTGAGTTATAGACATTCTTTAATTATTAGCTGGGAAAGAAAAATTTTGGTTTGTTTAATGGGATGTAGAATAATAGAATCATATAATCATTTAGATTGGAAAAGTCCCTAGAATCATCAGGTATATGGATGTGCAGCTCCCACCCACTGATTTTGTAACTACAGTCCACTATGTAAAGTCCACTATCTTCATAATTCCTTTTCTTATGCCATGGTACTTAAATCCTCTTTTTTCTCTACTGCGGGTTTCCTTACATTACCTTACACCCCTCACAATTCCTCCCTTTGAAGCCTGAGGTCCCTATCTATTTCAATTCCTACACAAACAGAAAAAGCACGTTGTCCTGACCTGCCAAGATGTGCATGGTGGTTGGTTTGCTGGAGGCACAGGAGCTGGACACCTTCTACCCAATAGAAGGCTTACCATGGGTAAGCCAAGTCAAACTTCTCAGGTGCTGAGAGCCAGACAAATGGCTCAAAATACTTTATATGGCTTCTGATTGTTTCTTCTGCAGGCCAGTTGCACAAATTTAATATTTTTTAATTCACCCAGAAAGTTCCCAAGTTTATTTTCTGGGAAAAGGGAACTGACAGAGAATAATACAGCACACATCTTGTTTTCTTGGAATCAAGGCAAAGAGAAGTGTTTGCATTATTATAATAATTATTTTAATACTCAGAATTTTAAGATGATGCCAACAGTATTGCATAATGAAAATTATGAATGTGAAAATCTCTAAACAATATCATTTTCTTGATATAGATTTAGATCAATTCAGATTCAGTAAAATCATTGATAAAGAGTATGCTTACTTTTGTTTGGAATATTTAAAATACATTGTTTTTGCTCATCCGAAGGTGTTAGCTTTAGGACACTGCTGTACCATGTTTTGCACAACATAATTGTCCAGTATATTTACTTTTGCAATTTTACTGGGCAGAAGAGCCCAAATCAGATGTGACTCTCCTCAAGGTATTTGTCCTCAAGAAGATTTTTATCCAATAATTTTTTTATCCAATTTGTACATATAAACTATTTCAGTCACTGGGCTTTTTATCCAGTGACTTTTTAGCAAAATACCCCTCCCTGTTGGTTTTTTTTTTTTTTTTTGGTGGTTTTTGTTTTTGGTTTGGATGGGGCTTTTTGGTTTGCTTTGGTTTGGTTTGTGTTTTTTTGTGTTTGGTTATTTTCTGTTGGGTTTTTTTTGTTTGGTTTTGTTGTTGTTGCTTTGGGTTTTTTTGTTTTTTGTTAAGAAGTTTTGAACCTAATTCTTCCTTCGGGTTGTCAATCTGTTCAAAATTAAATACCACTGATCATAGTTCAAAGGCACTGTATCTATGACTAAAAAGTAGTAGCTAGAATAGCTATTGACTCTCAAGCTTGCTATTGACTGCATATGTAAATTCTAGTTACTATCCTTCATAAGATTCCTACAGGAGCTGTGAACACTGGTACTGAAGTCCCCTTTATTTCCCATTATTATTATTTCTCTCTCATTTTTTTATTTTTTCTTTACTTTGATTCCAAACGTATGCAAAATCTGTCTCATCTTATTTTTCTGTCACAATAGACATTAAAAAAAGATTATTCTTGTAAGTATGATATTAGCTACTCAAGGTTAAATTCTTTACTTTTGCTTCCCACAGTTATTCTCCATTTAATAGACTCTGAATCTGTCTGAAAATATTCAGTGGAATGGATCCTGATAAAATTGTGTTCAAGTGGAGCCACTTTGGTTTTCCATGATATCTCTTTGTAGTCATGAGTGTGCAGAACAAAATCATGTTATCAAGAAAAGAATAAAGCAGATTTGCTGATGAAACCAAGCCGTGAGTTTGGCACACCTGACGACTGGGATGCCATGCAGAGAGAGCTGGACTGGCTCAGGAAGTGGGGGGCCCTTGGGAATCCCATGAGGTTTAACAGGACTACGAGCAAGGTGCTGCACTTGGGTCAGGAGGATGCTTGGCACCAGCACGGGCTGGGGCATGAGCAGCTCCAGAGTAGCTCTGCCCAGAAGGACTTGGGGTGCTGCTGGATGAGAGGACATGACCTAGCAAGGTACACCTGCAGCCCAGAAAGCCAATTGTGTNAATCCCATGAGGTTTAACAGGACCACGAGCAAGGTGCTGCACTTGGGTCAGGAGGATGCTTGGCACCAGCACGGGCTGGGGCATGAGCAGCTCCAGAGTAGCTCTGCCCAGAAGGACTTGGGGTGCTGCTGGATGAGAGGACATGACCTAGCAAGGTACACCTGCAGCCCAGAAAGCCAATTGTGTCCTG
>VZTR01011355.1:63666-89811 GCA_013400775.1 Chaetops frenatus
AACATTTGGTCCACGAGAAGTTTCAAATTTTACTTTAAAATTGAATTAATTCCTTATCTGAAAATTACGTTCCCAAGAATGAAGTCACTTATAAAAAATAATGTGCTGCAATTTATATATAGCATGCTGACTCATCAAACATGGATGATTATTTATAAAATTTATTTGTATCTGTATTTTGTGATCTGTTAGGGGGACTTGTTCCTTATTACCCCATTTTTACACGTGGAAGTATGAATGCAGGCCAAGGCAACCAAACTCTCCTAATTTTCATTGTTAATNAGTATCTTGCAATGTGTGATTCATTGGTCACTACATTAGTGATGATTTTAGTATTTTAAAAAACCAAACAGCAACCAGACTTTGATTCTGATAAAACCAGCTAAGTTCATATTCCTCAAGTAAATTTTTAAGCAAAAAGAAAACTGTATTCAACAATATTAAAGATATTAAATAAATTAATATATACTCAAATAAAGGTTTAATTATCAGAAAATATATTATGTACATATTAAGACTGCTACCAATATCACACATATTTTAAAAAATATTCTTTATACCCAGATGAGTTAAATTTATGGATAGAAATTTGGGTCTTTTTTAAGTGTCAGAACTATCTTCAGCTGCTTCATTTTGTGTGCTAATATATGATTTAGCCGAAACTGTGTAAAAATGAATGTTGTTAAAAAACTTATTTAAGTGTCATTTATTTATAAATTGTTTCAAGCAAATAAATTATTCCACTTCAGCAGTAATTTCTATTGATGGAATTAGCTCAAATTCAAATGCATGGAAAAAAATGCAAGACAAAAAACTAGGTGGCTCGGCTTTTGACCACTCTTTCATTTTCTGCATCAGTTCTCTTAAGGGGTGTGATTCTCAGGGTGTTATGCAAGATCCTTCCATAAAAGCAGAAAAAGGTAACTCTCAAACATAATTGGTTTCACTATTTCTAGATGTGAGAGATTTGAGAGGAGCTATTATGAGATTCTTATAAGTTTTATTGAGTTATGAAGGGGAGTTATAAAGTCTATTTTAGACTTTAATTAGAGTGCATCCAAGAAGAACTAAAGATTAGGAATGCAAGATTCCCTCTTCAGACAAACGAAAGAAAAACACTTTTCCGTACTCCATTCTGCAAATAACTTGAACCAGTTAAGGAATGAAAATAGTGCCATATTCACCATACTTTTCAGAGGTATTCAGTGCTAAAAAAACCGCCTGTCTAAAATAGCAAGAAGGACAAATAACATATACTAAGATCTTCTGAGCATTTCAACTGATTTATTTTCTCCCTCACAGCAACAGACTCAGAATTAATGCATTGCATTTATTTTAGGCTACCAAAGCCAGAAAAAGTCTTAAATTGGAAAGCTTCAGTATAGAATCAGTTAGGTGTCTATTTCAGAGTGCTATAGAGGATGATATTTGAATGGCTATGGGTTGCCCATGCTTGTTGAATCTCTCCAAAAAGCTTTAATGTACTGCTGCTTTTTGTAATAAAGCAAACAGGACTTAAGTAACTGTGTTTCCCATACTCTTCTGATTCCTCCCATCATCTCCTCTCTCCTCAACATTAAATCCCCTGCCTATTTTCAGCAACATTTATCAGGAAAGAAGAGATACAATAAGCTTTGTAAAACAACCAGGAGAGAAATTACTTGTGCCTCATTTTCACAAAATTTCAGTGTCAGCTTGACTGTATTGGATTACAGAATATTCATATAGCAACTCAACTACAAGGTTAAACAAGGGTTCTTTGGCACACAGAATCATTTTTTACCCCTTTCACATATATGAAAGAGTTGAAGAGGTTTTATCTGATACTTTAGCGAATTTTAAATGCTGGAATTTCAGCACTTTGTGAAATTAGGAATAAAATTATTAACTAAAAACAAAGAGAAAAGGATTATCCAAAGAAATTTGCTGGATATCCATTTGTATTGGTACTGTGTTCACTGCATGTTAAAGGTGATCAGTCCAGGGCTAAGGTCTAAAGGTTTCCATTTCTCATCACTGATTTTACATTTCAGTTGTAAAGATCTTGGTCTTGTGTTGTAGTTCTCACAAAACAGTATGGAAACTTATGTATTATTTATGGAAATAAAAACTCACAGTACTTTTACAGTTAGTCTGGTGAACAGCTAAGCAACCGAATGTCCTCACACTTCAAGGACAACTCTCTCGTATTTGGCAAAATAAATTTTTCAACTGATTTGAGCTGGGTCAAGAACTGTCTTGGGAGAAAGTCAGGTTGGGTCACTGGTACCCAGCTGGAATGGAAGGAATCAAAACAGAAACTACATTGAATCAACAGAGAAGTGCATTTGATTAAAATGCCAGGAGGTTCTGGTCTTGATGATTTAGAAAGCAGGAAAACACACCATGATACCTTAGAGTATTCACAGTAGTTCTATTTTTACTTTCAGTAGATTGGAAACAAATTCGGCTGTCCCTCAGAAAATGCAGTTAATACCAGTAAAAGCCACTCTGGTTTTGATGCTCCCCAAAGTGTGGTAGAATGCAATATTGTAACTCTAGAGTTCTGAAATAAAAATATATCAGTGTGATAAAATACATAAATTTATTATTGCCACATTTTCACTGATGCTAGTTTGAGTTCCTCTTTTAGTTTTTGGCTTTTTTTTTTTTCTTTTTAAACATTCATGCAATTTGCTTTCTAATTTTGGTCTGAAAGCTGTGTTATTAGAACAACTTTTTGGAAAGTAGAGTACATTTTTAGAGGAACATTTTTTCCTCCTGGACCTTTAAAAATGCATTTAAATGAAAAGTTTTTGTCTTGCTAACTGAGCATTAGTGTTCTGAATGATATGCATTGCAAATAAAGATAGAATTGCTCTTTATAGACATGCTGTTTCATCATAGTGTAGGCTGTTACAAATCCCGTGTTGTGAAAAATCCTCTTCATTTCTTCAAAGTCTGTGATTGAGAACATTACAGGGTTATAAAAAGCAAAATATTTTCTGTTTCTAATGCAAGATGAGTTGCTGTGACCTAGACTATCTAGTTTCTTGCTTTGTTCCTTCCTGTTTGTCATCAGTATAGTTTTAGTCAAGTTTAACATTTCCAGCAGGTCTGGTCTTGTCAGGATATCATTTCATAAGAGCAATTTTGGAAACAATGGGTAAGGATGGAAATATCCTTCTCGTGTGCAACAATCCATTCATATAAAGTAACTATGCTGGAAGGATTAAGGGTATGAAACATGTCCCTTTCATGGCAAGAATGGTATAGATAAGGTGGAAGAGTGGTTTTCAGTTGTGAGTGTCTTGTAACTGTAACTCCCATAGTAATTTGCACTTGTGAAAATAAGCTACAGCCTTCATTTTTATAACTTCTCTATTTCTCTTCTGCTGTAGCTATAAAGTTCTCCTGCATTATATTTTAACAGAACTACCTAGATGCTGCAAGAGATTTTGAAATTATTTTGGTCATCATGATATTTCATGAGTAACAAAATGTAAAAGGCTACTGAAAATTACTTTTAAAGCTTAAAACCTGATACAATTTTAGGATTGATCCAAAATTTCAGATAATTAAAACCGAAGACAAGTTTTTTGCTTCAGAAATATATTTTGGTCTGTCTTCTGTAATAACATCACGTGTTTGATTTTAAGTGCAAGTATAAATTCATCTGGATACTACTGAAGATATAACAAGTGTACAAACATATCCCTTAGTGTGGAGCAGCAGTGCTACCAGAAAGAAATTAAATTTCTGTAGAAAATTTGGTTTATTTCTGAGGATTATTTTACTTTCGTGATAATACAGAGAACAGTTCTTGACTCTTGCTTCAGAATCCCTGCCCACAGGCCTGTGACCATCAGACAGTGCTGTAATTCAGACCCTTTCCTGTCAGGTGTCCACACTGTTTATGTAGATGCCAGCTCTGATACTTGATTTGTTATTCAAGAGCTAATTTGGAAAAGAGGTTCCCAGAGCAAGAGAAGTACTGGTGTTTTCCTGCAGCAGAGAACATCAGGCCCTGCAGTTGGACTGAGCCTGGCTGGAAGACATTTCCCAAGTTACATCACCAGCTCCAGAGATATTCTGCATCATGTGGCCCAAGATGGCATTGTCTTATGTGCCAAAGAAAACACCGATCTGTCAAAAAGCAAAAGTTCAGTTTTCTTAACAGCCAACCTATTAGAACACACACTGCAATATTTTACTGCCACAAACTTTGCTTGCCAAGCCTGAAAACCTATCAGGAAGAACCTGCTTTCAAGAGCAAACTATTCTTTTATTACATTTAGTTTATTACACCATTCACAGACTCTCCCTGGAAGCCATGAATTAGCCATGATAAATGAACAGCAAAATATTCAAGGGCTGTGCAAGCTCCTACAATACTCTAAGCATTAAAAGAGATGAAATAAAACCACTGTTCTCAGCACAGCAATATGTTAAAATTTAATAGCTAGAAAACCAGGTCCTATCAAACCAATAAACACCAATACAAGGATTCTTTCTCATTAACTTCACTTTGGAAAAATATTTCATTGAATAAACAGTTATGTACATCTTAATTAAATACCAACAATCAATTTTAAAGACTTCTGAGCGTCAAAAAAAGTAAGAAGCCAATGTCTTCATGCTATAAATACAAAAACTTCCTCCTTCTTGCTTGTCTTAGCAAGTCATTCCAACATAAAACAGAATATGTAAAGGTGGCAGAAGATGTCTCATAACCTTTAATAGAGCACCTGGAAGCAGTTTTTTGAATGAGAGTTCATATAAACTGACATATCAACCATATCAGGCTGGGGAAAAACCTAATATTATTCTCCTAATTAATTCTAACCTCTAGCTTTACTTGTAATTATTTCACTCAGCTCCCTTAAACTCAGCTTATTAAGACCCATCCATCATGGTGTGGGTCACACAGTATTGCTTTTGTTGGGCTTTCTGGTCTTCGTCTTCTTTCAGTAAGACAGCCTTGCCTACACTGGATCCGTAAAAGACAAACTTGTTTTAAAATGAATAATAAAGCTAAACTGCAAATTAATTACTATAATTCCAGATTATTTATTTATTTATTTAGATTACTTTTATTTCCCTGAACTCAGTCTGCTGCTTCCCTGGAAGGGACGCTCCCCATGCTTGTCATTTGTGAGACTGCCAGATGAACTATTCACCTGTACTTCACATCTTACTTATTGATGCATAGAGTGGCTGGTTTTATTTCCATCTTTTTCCTTCTGAGTGATCATAACTATTTATATAAAGTTGTTGCTTCAGTAGTTTGATATATTCCAGGTGAGATTGATAAAATATCGGGTTGTGATTATTTGTTTTAAAAGCATACCCACAAAACACCCAGCAGAAATTAGCAACATTACAATTATCCACCACAAAAGATACAAAGAGAAGTTCTGAAACTCCCCTGACAGTTCAAGAAATCATTCCCAGGGGACAGGCATCAGCAGAAAAATGAACAAATGGACTATTTATCCTATCTGAAGCATGATTTCATCTGTAAGTGAAACAGATTATCACCTGCATATACGTTTCTCTATTTATAAATATAATTGAAATTCAAAGTGTTTAAATGTCCAGATAGATAATTGCTTCCCTGAAGATACTGTTGGTGTCACAAGGAAGCACATTTTTGATACGTAATTGTCTTATTTAATCAGGAGAAAAGCAGGGGAAATACTGCAATTCAGATAAATCCAGCTGGGCACAGGCAGCAAAGTCTCTGCATGTCTCCCGGAGTTACTGATCCCACTATCTAATTTGATGATTAGCACTGAGTTGTAATTGGAGCCAAAATCCCAAATCCCCATCTGGATTCTGCTCACAGCAGTATGAGCACAGTTCAACACCTGCCTGTTTTATTTGTATAAGGGTTATGACTGATGTGTCTAAATGTCTGCAGTAATTTCCACCTGTCCATCCTGACTGTTGTTGATCACTGCCTCTGCTACAGGGATCGATCAGCAGTGTAGGGAAGCATTCAGTTCATTCCAAAGCAATACCTGCTGCTCACTCAGCAATCCCACCAATCAATCCATCTCTGCTCCTTCACAGCTGCTCCCTCCTTGTTTCTTTCTTGGCCAAAGATAACTTGTACACTTTACCACCTAGGATTATCCCTTACCTCTAAAAATCAATCACCATTCCAGTTCATTCTCTAAGTAAACTTAAAAAAAAAAATCAATTTTGTGTTTAAGGTTGCTTATAATCTGGGTTTTTAAAGGTTCTTAATACATCTTAAAGGAGAACAGACTGCTTTTTCAAAATTCAGACACCACTTATGGATGCTCTCTGCAGGTACAAAAATAAGTTTATTAATAATTAACTGTAATTGCTGACAAATTTGAAGAAAAAAAAAATCACTGACTCAGAGGGGAAAATGGCAAGTTTTTACAGGGAATTGAAAATAGTTGGATGCAAACCTCCACCCTATCAGAAGAAAATCTGGAAGTATGCTTTAACCATCACAAGCTTTGGCATACCTGTACGTATGCAAAGGAGGAATCCTGTCTGTGGTCTCACACTGCACTGCAGTGAGTTCACACCACTGATGTGGGTAACCAAGCCTTTCTTTAGGGAAAGTACTCAGTGTAGTACAATGGAAGAGACATCACCTGCCGAGTTCCAGGCAGGCAGCTGTTGGCAACAGATCCACAGGCCATGCCTTGCTCTAACCACTCTCAGGTACATGCTCTGCTAGGCAGTGTCAGCAGAGTCACTCTCCTGATGAATCCTAAACATCTCATGTACATCAACTGAAAAAAACCTAAACAAACAAACCAGCTTTAGGTAAGTATTCCTGTCAAAATGCAAAGAGGTAGTAAAGACAGTCAGGATTTCTAATGCATCCTGGTTTCTGTTTCCGATGTAGAAGCCACTGTTGAGCACGACTAAGATACAGTCATAGTGTATTGTAGCACAGTTCTGCTTCAAAGAGGGCCATTAAACCTATGTTTTAAAAATCCCAAATACTAATTTACAGTAAGACCTTGAAAGGCTCCCAAAATGTAGAGCATAATCACACTATTTTCTCACCTTTTTCCTCCCATGCTCTCACCGAACTATTACAGCACTGAAGCAGACACAACCTATATATATTCCCCTGAAAATAAGTGATCCTGTTAATTTTCCTTAATCTTGACAAATGTGTAGCTCAAGACCTTTCATTAATATTTATTAACTATTATTTTCTACGTTGAACATTTAATTATTTAAATCCCTAACATATAATTCTGTAACTATAGGTTTTAAGAGGTGCATTCTTCTTCCCACTCTTCTGTAAGTGAAAAAGAGAAAATGTTAAGTCCAAACTCCAAAATCAAGATCTTTCAACTCAATAAAGAAATAATCCAGTTTAATAAATGTAGTGAATGTCTTATCATCTCACAAACATAATCCATATATTGAAAAAGAAATACATGGATTAAAATATTGTGTATTTTCATTTTGATCATTAGAAAAACCACAAAAAAAGAAGAGAAAATGGCTTTTCACAGATACACTGTGATTACTATTTATTTTTGAAGGGTTTTTTTCCAAACAATCTTTTTGATCTTCCACAAAGAAGGTTGTTTTTTTCTGCAAAAATATTTTAATCTAAAACAGTATAGTTTCTTCATTGTTTTTCATATCACTATAAATTCCAAAATGTGAGCAAAGGCAAAAATTATGCAAAAACACACTTATCACTTGTCCAGGAGTTATCTGACATTTAGGGGAAAAAAAAAATTCAAGCTATTTGTCTAAACATCAAATAAATGATGAAAGAACCAACTGAGTTCTCTTCCATACTTTTGGAATAAGATGCCTAGTCACATATCATAACTAGCTATTGAGTGAGATGGAAGCTGAAAAGAAAAGGCCACCAAAAAAAGCTGTACCAATGAATTTCAGGTCTATTCTGCTCAGATGAATCTTTCTGTATTTCTGTAGGTTTGGAAAAAAAAAAAGCAAAATAATCCTAGACTCCTAGCCATCAGAAGTAAGGCCTGAGGAGAAAGTGAATTGGGTGCTGGCACACTGGAAGCTGTTTTCTCTTCAAAAGATCAACAGGGAAGACAACGTATTTCTCCATAACACAATTGTCTTCAGCTGTCCTCGAAATGATTGACAATCAGCATGAATCTTTAGGGATGCTCAGATGATATTTAATGTCAAGTTCAATGTTGAATGCGCTAGTATTTTAAGAACAACACCTGTTCCCAAGTCTTTGAATACTACTATCAGTCCCAGAAAACAGAAGGAGTCAGAATCACTTGGCAAGATAAAATCCAAAAGAAGACTTTTTTGTTTTTACTGTTAAGGAAGTCTCTCTCCTGTCTGCGATTTGAGAATGTTTTGTTTGTTTCTTTATCTCACTGTGCCTCCCCATCCCCCTACCTTCCTCTGCCATCCTTTCTTTTTTTCCTTATTTCTTATTTATTTATTTTTAGATTGAGTGGGCAAGAAACAGCATTACTCTGCAAGCAGGTAATTTCTTACCTGCTTTTTTATTTTAGTCACTTTAACACAAGGTAAGATGAACTTGTTTGTGGTAATGCAAAACTACTGTAGTAGCTGTCATTTTTAACCTTTTCTAGGCTGCAGAGTATGTGATATATGTACCTTGCTTCTCTCTCAAAAATTCATTTCCTCAGAATAGTATTATGTAAATCCGTATCTTGCCTGATTTATTTTAATATATTCATGTACGTCTATTTGCTTACACTTCTATGTGTGATTGAGGCAGTGGTTTTTGTTGTATTTCTATTCTTTATTGCCCTGAAAAATACTCTGAGAATCTTTCCTTTACATCCAAAAAGATTTGGAATGGATATAAAATTGTGACCCGCACAAATAAAATTTAAAAAAGATAAAATAGAAGTTGACAGTACAAATGTAATGATAACAATAAGAGAAATTTGTTTTCAGGATAAACCTATTTACTCATTGCAATGAATAAGCAAAGAAGAAAATAGTATATGTTTGAAGAAGAAAAGAAGGGTACATTTAGAGAAACTCTCTACTGGGAATCCTGATAATCATCTAAGGTTTAGAAAAACTTAAGAATTCTTCCACTCACACAAAGTACACATTCATTCAAATACATGTCACTTCAAATATACAGATTTGTTTTGATCACTGCACTCACTATCAGATATCTACCTCAAAACAACACAGAGAATAATATTCTTTTGTTACTCAGAAAGAAAATCCCATATTTAATGACTCTTTTCACTCTTAAATCTCAAATGGTTACCTTGAATTCAAATACAGAGTTTATTTCTGAAATGAAAATGTGTGCTACACTAGTCCAACTTAGATTAATGTTATAAATGTAAAGTGTGATTACTGAATTATATAAACTCTGAATGGAAGAACTGCAGAATTATGATTTTATCTTATTTCTGTCTAGCAAAAAATAATAGAACATCTCTTGAGAATTTGAATACATCAACATTTTCTCTAGAAATAACAAGATCTTTGTATAAAACATATCATAATGACCATTTTTCATGATTTTAAAGTGATTGCATATTAAAAATAATACCTGAACCCTTTTTTTTTACTGAATCAGATCCTTAAGACCAGAACTCAAGAATTAAGAAACATGGTCTTAAGATGCCTTGAAACCCTTCCAGTTCCATTTTCAGGTCTAATTTCAGCTCAAGTTAGAATCAGATGTTACTACAGATGCTGAAAGTAAGTATAATCAGATAAACCTACCTTAAATTATGAAGTTCTACACCCCTAAAACTTGTGCCAAAAGAAGAGGAAAAGATTTTCCAGTTAGCTGCCTAATCTAGACACTTGGTTAATTCCAGCAAAGAGCAACAACACCACACAGGTTCCAACATCCAACCCCTGGTTTATACGGAAAATCACATTTGCCCTTTTTAGAAATGGAGCTACAGAAAGGTGCAGTGCTGGTCACACCTTACAGAAAAAAAGTATAGAGAGGCAAGGTCTGCTTTTTTGGGCTCAACTGAGAACAGGCAATATTTTTACCCATGTTAACTGTATATTTTTCTAGTGACAAATAATTAATTCACAACACCACATTATCTACTTGTTCAAGGATATGAGGAAAAGCACTAAACAATTCTGCATTAACATAGGAGCAACAACATAATTTTCTTCAGAAATTTGCCTCTGGCCAACTCACTTCATGTCTACAACAAAGAACTAGACCAGCTTCCTTGCTCTTGTTCCCTCAGAGGGAAGTTAGACAGACCACCAGATTTTCCACTGTCACTGCTTTGAAGTCTCTTTGACTTTGATCAGTGCTTATCATAGTTTGAGTCACCCATCTTTGGTCACAGGATTTTACAGAATCCCAGAATAAACTCAGTTGGAAGAGACCTCTGAGATCATCAAGTCCAACCTATGACGGAACACCACCACATTTACACCAAGTTCCAGGTCCAGTCTTTCAGTCTTTCCTTAAACACCACAGTGAAGAATTTCTTTCTAACATCCAACCTAAACCTCCCCTAGGACAGCTTGAGACTGAGTCCTCTCGTCCTGTCACTGGTTGCCTGGGAGAAGAGACCAATCGCCACCTGGCTACACTCTCCTTTCAGGCAGCTGTAGAGAGTTATATGGTCTCCCCTGAGCCTCCTTTTCTCCAGGCTAAACAACCCCAGCTCCCTCAGCTGCTCCTCATAGGACTCATGCTCCAGAGCCTTCACCAGCTTCATTGCCCTGCTGTGTACCCACTCCTGCATTCAGGCGCCCAGAACTGGACACTGTACTCAAGGTGCAGCCTCACCAGTGCTGAGCACAGGGGGACAGTCACTGCCCTGGTCCTGCTGGCCACACTATTCCTGATACAAGCCAAGATGCCAGTGGCCTCCTTGGCCACCTGGGCACACGCTGGCTCATGTTCAGATGGCTGTCACCCAGTACCCACAGGTACTTTTCTGCTGGGCAGCTTTCCAGCCACTCTGCTCCCAGTCTGTAACTGCAGCATATTTTATCTTTGTGAGGTGGACCATTCTCATCCTGGAGTCTGATCAATAGCTTCCCCCCCACCGGAAGCTCAGTTGTTGCTTCCCTACACCCGACACTGCTACAGTTCCTTGAGCCTGTTTGTGGGAGAACCCCTAGCCAGCCAACAAGCACTTTTCTGCTTTTGAAGGTTCTGTGATACTATTAAGCAGCACATTGTCTGGTGTAGAAAGCATAGGATTCACCCTGAACGAGACAGATTTTGACAACAAAGTTGCAGAAAGTGTTAGTTCATTGGCTCAACCTAGCAGACATCACCAGTTTGTTTATGAGACAGAAACGCAAGTGCTGGGGGTAGATGGGGAAGAGTGGGGGAGGAATCTGACCCTGCAATCTGGAAAGATCACTGTATACAAAGGCTTTCAGCTCTGTACCAACTGATGATGATGCAAAAGAGACAACTTGGTTCTACCCACAGTGCAGGCAGAAGTATGCTGACATCACATTTGGTATGCTTAAATCTGTATGTTCTCATCAGCTACCTTTTAATCATACCTTAAGGGTAACTAAAACAACCAGAAAACTATTACATTTTATCAGGAAGGCAAAAAACCCCAAACAATTATGAAAATTGCTGCTTAGGTGCAAAAATCCTTTTGTTAGTACTTGAGCATGATTTTAATTGGAAAACATATTTGAATGTAGAAGTTGTTCAGTGAATAGAAAATTAACAAATTATCACAATTGACACTAAGCAAGAAGGAATTTACTCAGCTTGATCTTCAGATTAGACTGATCATGTAAAATTGTCAATAAGAATGTGAAGTAGACACTTAATTTGAAATCTGATCACATATGACAGACAAGAGATAATTATAGAACTTCAGCTGTCATTTTATAGTATAACCATACACAAAATTATTGTCTTTTCTTAAATACAAATTAATAAGGCTATTTGCTGAATCTCTGTTAACTTTGCCCCCTGAGAAAGTCTCACAGATTTTCAGAAAAAATCACCTTGGTGTGTATTTAATCTATTCAAATAAATAAGTAGTAGATACAGAATATTTATGTACATGTGTATATATATACATATATGAAAACAATAGAACATAATTTCCTACCATGCAACTATTTCTGTATGTTTTTCCTAATCTAAATAGGGTTAAGAAGCAATGACATGCAAATTTTCCATTCAAAAGCCTGAAATGAAATAAATCACTTCAGACATTCAATTTCATAATATTTGGTGGTGGGGTTAATTATAAGCCAATATTTAACACATTTCCACACTTGCAAATGCAATTTTGTTTCAAAAATTTAAAATAAATAAATAAATAAATAGATAGATAAAACCACGAAACAAAACTAAACCAACCAATACCCCTACACCACAAACCACTCATTTGAAAATGCTCATGTTTGTTTTCCATACAGGCAATAAACACATATTTACCAGAGGGAGCAAAAAGTCTTTGGATGACCTGGTGCTTACATTTTGGATGGGGAGAGGGGGAAACATTCTGAGAAATCATTAACTTTAATTAGGATGTCAGGAACACAGAAGGTATTTTTGAGCTGGAAGAAGGTGTCAGTATAACAGTAGATCCAAAAGCTCTGCCATGGAAATCCAGAGAAGCAAACCTTTAATGCTGCTCTTCCACAAGTCCAACACGGGTAGTGGGAAATTTGCAGGAGACCTCTGCAATCTCCCGTACAGCTAATAGTAACCCCAGAATTAATCTAATTGCTTTGTTTAACACATATTATTGTTTTTATATGTAAAGAATATTTATTTGTAACATACTGAAAAAAAAAAATCTATGCGAGTATTCTGAGCAGCTGAAGAACATGACAAGAGCTTGTTTTATATATTTTTTGAGATATGCAGTATTTCATAGTGTGATTTACAACTGCTAATTAGACATAAGTCACTGCAATAGTATAGTTTAAAAAGTTCTTTCAATGAAATTTTGAAAATTCCGTGCAAAGCAAAGCATATTTTCTAATATTATCTGGAATCCCTTCTTGCACTTTTGCCCGGAATTAGAATTATCCCTCTTCTGGATTAAAGAGGCATTGGTGGATTAGTCTATCACTGATGACAACATAATATATCCTTCCCAGAGGCTTAAACTGAAAAGAGGTCTGTTAACTACAGACTATATTAAAACAACAGAAAAAAAAATGGCATTGGACACAAGACAGTATTTTAGCACTTAAATATCATCATGTGAGAGGTCAAAGTTTATGAAACATAACCTCAGGTTCGGTGCAATGCATCAATCCTATTCTTTTCACAGACTGGATCACCTGTAAAACTAGTATGACATGGGATGGATTCCTGCAAGGATTAGCCATGGGTTTTAGTTTTAGCCACCTGAGCAAGCTCAGGAATACCAGTCACATAGGATATTTAAATGAAAATAAATTGGTTTTAATTTTCTTATTTGATAGTCAGATATGTATACACATTTTGAAAAATGGTGCTATTTTATTTGATTTTTTTTTGACCAGTTAAAGAAGTGTTAATTTTATATTTAATTTTAGCATTTCCAAAGCAACAAAGCAGATGAGCTGTTTCTGAACTGAAATATTTCCTATTGGTGAAACTTTGTTTCAAATTACATAAAGCTGATTCTTCACTTTAACACTCTAAACGACTTTTGTGATTCTGTATATTAAGAGACATGCCAGCAATTTTCCATAGAATAGTATCATCCTGCAAAGTTTTTCTAGATGTAAGACAACATAGTTCATAAAACATCTTTCCGTGTGAACTTACTGGAATATTTCACATGCCAATAATCGTACAATGACAACTTCTAGAATACACCTATTTAGTACTTAAGCCAAATTCTGGAAAACTAACTAAAAAGAAATATTTCACTGACTGTAATGAAAAGATAATGTGCTGTACTTTCTGGTGAACTTAAAAACTTAATTACATTCTTTTTCAATTATATCCCAGAAAAAAGTAGATAAGTTGTTAGCATTAAATTTCAATGTAAGACACTGGGGTCTGTTTTTTGTTTAAGAAAAAGTCAGTTCTTTACTGATCTTACTGATGGTCAGTAAGATCATTGGCTAGAAAAAGTAGCTCAATTTGGGTATAGAATCCAGCTAAGAAATAAGCTTTCTACTACACTTCCCTGTTGGTGTCACTGAGAAGATGGGGATTAGACGTTTTACTGGTGTTGCTTGCTAAATTGTCTCTTTGAAGAACAGTATAGAATTTATGAAGTGTTTGTGTGTACAGCTCACAGGCTGTGTGCTCCATCCTTTGAAAAGAAACCATTGTAAAAGGGGAGGGTCCTGAGCACAAAGAAGGAAAGAACTGCTTTTCTGGCAAACGACAGTATCAGCAACAAAACTCTAATAAGAGCTTCGTGCCTCAATACACAGTTAATATTATCCATACACTTCATAGAAATAAAAGGTTGGAGGAGGGGGGGAAAGGACTTTGAGTTCTGTTGTCAAAGGAGTTTAAGGCACATCGAAGTGGTCTTATGAGAGATTGCTTTATAGTGAAGTATCAGTTACACACAACCCTGGATCATAATTATCTGTGTATCCTCAGACTAGCAGAGCAGTTATAATGCAGTTCTGTGCTTCTGTGCAATTGATCTCAGTGGCTGCATCATTTTCTTGACATTTTACAACTTATTGGCCCAGTAACCACAGTTCAGTTGTCTTAATCACACAGTAATTAAACCGTAGAGGAAATGCCAATAGATACTCAATCAAGAAGATATGAAACCTATTAGACAGCAATGGTTTCAGTGAAGAAACAGCTAACAGCAACTCAAATCTGAGTTTGATTATTCTCCACTATCAATGTCTAGATTTCTTAAAAGGGAATTGAAGGGAAGGCAGTCCGTTTCGGCCCAAATCCGCTATCTCCCTGTGCCTTTCATTTGCTTTATTATGCCTGAGCCCCGTTAAAGAAGAAACAAAAGTCAAGATACAAGCGGGTGGTCCCCCATGGCCGGAGGGGGAGCACGCCAGCCGTGCAGGGGAAGGCAGCGCCTGGCCGGGGGAGCTGCCCGGCGCTGCCGGGAGGAGCCGTGCGCGGCGGGGAGCGGAGCGGAGCGGAGCCCACACCGGGACCCGCCCGGCAGGGACCTGTCCGTGGTCCTGCAGCCGAGCGGCCCCTGGTCCTCTCCTGCCTGCCTGCCTCCACTAACGCCCTGCAGCAGCTCCTGCCGCTGCTGAGCCCCATTCACAGAAATTCAGCTTATAGGGAGATTTCTAACCCTACCAAGGCTAGGGGTACTAAATAAGAAGAAGAAAAAAAAAAATGCCCAAACCTCCTGCTAAAGCCCTGTCCAGACTCTGAGCGTGCCTTTCCCTGGTGGTCTCTCGGCTGCCGGGGGCGCTGGGTAAGCCCCAGCCCAGCGCTTAACTTTCCTACAGGAAGCCGGGCTTCAGCCCCCTCGGAGCCTCCGCGCAGGGGATCGAAGACGGAGGGGACCTGGCGCCCCCCTCTCCTGTAAAGCTGCAGAGATGCTCGGCAGGAGAGTGGGAGAGGCTGGGAGCTCCCTCGCCTATGCCTCCTCATTGCCGGCTTCTGGCACCCGGGAAATCCCCGCGGGGCGGAGGGGAGGGAAGAGGGAGCTCCCACCGTACGCGAGGTGCCCCCCGTGCATCCCCTTCTCCGGCAGTTCGGAGCCCCAGCCCGGACTCACGTGTGCCGTCAAACCGGGTGGCGATGGTGTCGAGGAAGGTGTTCTGGGGTGCCAGTAATCCCTTCATAACCGGCATTTTTCCAGCGCGGTGCGAGGTTCCCCATCAAAGTTTGTCTAGGAGGGTGGTTCGAGAAGAAAGTGCAGAGGGCGCCCGGGGGAAGGTAGGGAGGGAGGAGGCGGAGGGATAGGGAGGAGATGGATGATGGGGATGCCGCCGCGCCGCCTCCGGCGCCGGGAGCCCCCCGCTCGTCAGCTCCGGCCTCTCACAGAGCTCCCGCCCCGGCCCCCGCCCCGCAGGGAGCCGCGCACGGGTGCGGAGCCTCGCCCGCGGCCGGCAGCGCCCGCTCCCCCTCCCCGCACCCCTCCAAAGGCAAGGGGGAGGGGGATGCCGGTGGAGAGCCGCCGTGAGGGAGGACGGACTGGAGGAGAGAAGGGAGCTGGGGAAGAGCCACCTTTATCCACCTGTAGCCGAGCCGGGTGGGGCGGGGCAGCGCAGGGACCGGCGGTCCCTTCTCCCCCCCCGGCCGGCTCAGACACCTTTCGGCTCTTGCACCTGAGAAGGGGCCCAGGCATCTCCGCTCACAGGGACCCCCCAGTGATGAGTAAAGATATCGCAGTGTAAAGGACGGGCTCTTACTTCGCTGGAAGGAGAAACACCCTTGATGGATAGCAAAATCCTCTGGAGGTGCTCATTGAAGAGTGAGACTGGGACAGGGATAATGCTCCACCAGTTGTGTGGCCTCAGGCATTATTTGCATGTTGAGGCTATATCATTTATTTAAGGAACAGGCATTTTGCTGTGATTGTTAATATATCCTAGAGTACCCTTTCAATATTCTTCCCTGAAAAATTCCTGAAATAATTTTCTTTTTCTGCCAGACAAGGAGAGAATTAAGATACAGTTTAGCCCAGAAGGTGTAAAGTGTAAATTAAAATAAATAACTATGTAACAATAGTAATAAAGAAGTGGCATTCTGCATTCAGCTGAGTAACCTGCTCAGACTGGTACCATGGCTCTTTAAATGCTGCCAGATTGCTCTTCATAGTACAGTCATTATTCTTACTGTAGCAGCAGTGGCAAAACTTCCTCATGTTCTTTCAGGATTAAAAGACCCTAGAGTAAAGAAGTGGGAATACACTTCCTAATCTACAAAGTCACCATGCAGAGGAAAACTGTTGGGTTCTTGCTATTTTACAGTACTCCTATTCTTATGTTTTGCTATTCCTGTTTGTTTAGGACTCTCTCTTTCTCCAGATGGCTAGAAGACTTTGATTCCCATTTTTTAGCATAAGCAGCACTGAGAGAGGTTACAGAAGAGAAAAAAAGGGTCTTTCTCTACAATAGATAATGAAATGTAAAAAAACAAAAAAAAAAACAAACAACAAAAAAAAAACACCAAAAAAACCAAAAAAAACAAAAAAAAAACAAAAAAACAAAAAAAAACAAAAAAACCAAAAAACAACCCAGAACATCAGAAAATGCTGATACACAGAGTTTCTAGCACAATATAAAACCTACCCATGGTAACCTCACCTTGCCTCTGAAGAATGCAGCAGTATTTCACTGAGATCATGAATCTGTCCTGTTGCCCATGTACTAGAAGCCTTTTACAAATCAGTTGATATAGAGCTGCTAGATCAGTTTTCAGAAGTAGCACATGAATTGAGAGACTGCCTTTACAGTATTTTGGAAGTCTCCAAGATCTCAAAGTATTGTCAGTTTCCAGCTACCTGATAAACTTCAAATCCTGTCAGCCTTGTCCTTAAAGCATAGAAGCACCAGCCTTATCCTTAAAATGTAAAATTTTTAATATTGAATGCCACCAATTTTTAATTTTCATTATTATTCTCATATATTCCAGTTCAAAATAAGCAGAGTCACAAAATTAATTTCTATTGATAGTTTTCCATTTAGTCTCTCTGGCTAGTTGGGTTTGATGGTACAGCATGTACCCACTAGTGAAATAAAGAAAATCCTATTTCAATACCTGGAAAACCCTCAAAACCATGATCATTTTTTCACTTCTGACAAAGTGCTCAGCAACAGAGGTTGTTAAGGTAAATCTGAACCTTTGAAACCTGGCAAAAAACTTGCCTATGTTGTAGTCTGTGTGTTGCAGTTGTGTTTCAATTTGCATTTTTTTATCATGGCCTGCCCGAACATTATTTAAGTAGGGATACAGTGAAGGAGAAAGGAATGTATTCTTACTACAGGCAGTCAGGAAACATAAACCCATATATACATTCAAAGATATAACTGTATTTCTCAATTTTGTTCATTGCAAAAAGAAAAAAGAGATGATTTTACAGGGGAGTCAAGTTGTTATCTGATAAGTCTACAAGCCTGTAAGTCTGAGCTCTAATCACAGTGTTTTGAGGGCTGTACAACATGACAGCTTCAGTAAGTTTAGACCTTTATTAAGGGCTCATGGAAATGTCTTTATCATGAGACAAAAAAAAATTACTTTTGTAAAGCCTTAGCACTTAAATTGGGCAAAGAATGCCAAACAATTATGCAAACACACACCTCAGAAAGGATGGATAAGTGCCACAGGAGTTACATAGCACGTTCCATGTTGACAGCGGTGAACACAAATTAGTTATGGAAATATATTCACCACTTGCCAGGAGGATGTGATAGCAATGGCAGTGAAAGCTCTACCAATGAGGAAATTCTGCTGATGCACAAGAGGGAGCGATACCAATTTCTTTATAAGGAGAATATGCTGAAGACCTCTTCGACTTCGAGAACTTCAGGAAAGAGGAAGGAAGTTTGCTGTCCTTTACAAGTATTCACAATCATAGCTACTCATAGATACTCTTAGAAATTGGTCATGGAAATGGCTATGTTCTATGAACAATTGGTAACAATTAATCTCCTAAAAATTATTTTTGTGTTCTATGTATCACAAAGCAACCACCAAATACCTCTGAAGTAGAACTAATAGAACATATTACAAAAAGAATGTACATAAAAACCCTCAGACTACAAAAGATGAGAAATTGAAGTGCAGTTTCCAATTTTACACTTGTATTTAGCATTTTCTAGAGACTTTTGCTCATAAGATTAATCCTTCTTAATAGAATCTGGTACTTCAGAGAGTTAACTGTAAAACACAGAAGCTGAAAGTTTCTCAAAGCAGGCAATTTTAACAGGTTGAAATTTCGGTGAGCAAAAAAGAAATAGTTCAGAAAGGCAGACAAGAGCTGAACATATGTAAAAGGGAGGTAAAAGGAACAGCTGAAAGTTTGCAGTCAAGTCCCAGAAAATTAATTTTTAAGCTGTAAGTGAAAAGCAAACTAGGGACTCTGAATCATCACACTGATTTTAGTTTTTATTTTTTTTAATATTTACAGAAGATTAAAATACAATCCCAGGTGATTTTCGTCTTGTTTCAAGAAATCACCTTTCAATTTTGCTGTATTAATTTTTAATATCTGGGATATCTGGACATAGTGTCTAATAGGTAAACAAGAATTGGAATCTAACTTTTATTTTTGTGTATAAATCTATATCCCATTTAAGTAAATGGCCCACTCCCCATGTTGCTGTCTTTTTCTCTCTGGAGCATTTTGCTGAATTCAAATATATATGTAAAAATATATAGATAAAATTTACAGATAGATAGTACCAAAGCTAGGAAAGTAAAGACTAATAGTGCTACTCTTCAGGATATCATTGGCACCCAGAGATTGCGAATGAAGTTTACTCAGGGGCTTACAGTTTAGACCAGAAGGACTATGTAAGAAAATAGGGTTTGTAACTTCAAATTTCTCACCAGTATATAAATAAAATCTCAGCCATACATTTCCCCCTACTTATCCACAGCTACTTGGGCACTCAACATAGCACATGACATTGTGAGGCATTGTACAATCTTTTTAGGTATTGCTTATCACTCAGAAATGAGGGCATGGGCAGAGCTTTGCACAGAATATATGCAAGGGGCAGCATGTTGTAGCATTTTTGGTCATACCTGCAAACCTTTTCTTCATTTACAATTTAACCAAGAGCATTTTTCCAAATTTTGTTATGAGTATTCCACAGTACTATAAATTACCTCATAAAACAAGAAGTTAGGAGTTGCTTCCCTGGCATAACCATTTGACCTCAACTTACCTGCTACAATTATGCAAATGAAAACAGCTAGTAAAAATCAAATTAACAAGGGCTGCCTGCAGCTTACTTTTGTGCTTGAAATTGCCACCCACTTATTTGTTTGTTAACCTTGGCATCCAGTGGAAAAAAAAGAAATTATGAAAGAGCCTGAAAATACTAGGAAATGGCAGAGAATGGCAACCTGCTGTTCATCTTCCATGAACAGGCTAATTTAGTCTGAAGTAGTGCTTGTTAAGAATATTATCCTGATAAACCATTGTTGTGCCTCAAGAAATGCTGGCCCCTGCCTTTTGTTGTGCATAAGCCAGCAACAGAACTTTTCAAGAATAGAACTGCATAATTAAAACTCTGACAAACAAGGGACAGTTTGGCTTGACAGTTTAAATGCAAAGCCAGCACCTCTGGCTCAGGAGGAGACTAAGTTCCTATACACTGGAAAAAGTGGCAAGATAGAAGAAACCATACGTGATGGTACTTTGAATGAAGTTAAAGATTCAAAACTCACTTTTACTCTGCTTCTGGCAGACATCCATGAAACATTTTGGCAAAAGCCTCATTTCTTTTTAGTACTGGTGTTAAAGTATGCAAACCTAATGTTCAGAGACATGCCATTCACTAATGTACTGAAAAAGCACTGTGGTAGATGCAAAAGATTCTAATTCTACTGATATCACCATCGTATTAAGCTGCAATTTATGCTTTTGTTTCTTTTTGAAATATATTGGTAATCACGGATAAGGTTTAATTTCATTATATATATTTCTCAACTAACTATATTAATGATTTATACAATATTGATTTGTGTTTTGTATGGTTAGAAAGCTATTCATACATTCACAGACCCAGATTTCAAGTGTCCATCAGATTTCCAAAGAGAGAAGATGCTGTCTCTTTTCTTCTATAAAGCAGAAAATCAATTAAGACCTAAAGGTATCTCTGTTATCAAACCAAAAGAAAACGGTTCTAAGGTGAATAGACTATCAGATCTCAAAATTAATTATTCTGTTTCTGTTTCCACTTTCCTATCTATAAAAGCAGAATAATAATTTTCACCTCCAAGGATTGTGTGGATATGGTTAATGTTCACATAACAAAATTTCAAAAACAAAGCTAGAAACAAATTAGCAGTTGTTATTGAAGAGACTGGGTAGTGTTCAGAAAGTTATTGAACCAGATTTCAAACAGCAAGGAATTAAGAAGACATTCAATTTCTCTAACATTAATTGAGCTCCATCATGTGGGGAAAAAATAATAATTTTTTTATTGGAAAAAAGTATTGCATAAAGAGGAAATGTACCTCTATGCACAGAGTTAGCATCCAAAGCTGAATTAACAATATCTATTTCGAGTGGAGTTTGGTTTTCATCAGAAAACAAATCCAAAACCCCCAGGAAACTAAAGCCAAAACTCTCAAAAATAGTACTATTGATATTAAATAAAAAGTAAAATAAAATAGCTACACTACTATTCTGGTGATGAACAATGTTTGACTTAATAGGAGCAGAATTTTCTTCTTAAAATCAATGTAATAAAATTAAGATAAAAAGAAAGCTGAATTTAGAAGAGACTGAAGGATTGTAATAGATTATTTTGTATTTCCTATGAAAAGCATCATAAGCCTGTTATCCTCACTGTGGCATTAGAGGCAATGCTGATGTTAAGGATGTAGTAGATTATTCTACATCTCAAAAAAAGTTTCTGATTCAGTTGACTTGTTAATGTAGAGCATTAATTTTGTTCCCAATTTTTTCTTTTGAAAGGAATTACTTCACTTAATAAATACCAGATAGCTGTTGAGAATGTTCTTTATTGTAATATCAGAACTTCACTTATTTATGACCTGGAGTTTAAAATAATTTCATCATAAAATCTTATCCATCACCATTCATCTGCTTGAATTCAAAGAGTACAATGCCATCATTATTTGCAAGGCAAGATTCTGCTCAGTGAAAACAAAGAACTCAGTCCAAAAGTTTAAGTGGTGATACTGATTGTACAAGAGACATAGAAGGATGCTTTGAATAGAGAATAATCACAAGCAGACCTCTAGATATGGGATTTTATCTTAAGCCTTAAACATCATCTTCCTACATACAGATGTAAAAAGTGATTCCTCCCACAGATCCCCCAGACTTAATTAAAAATTGTGCTACCATGCTTCCACACAGATATCCTTTGAACACTGGGAAATAGCTATCTAAATTTCTTGATCACATTCAAAATACCATTATTGAAAAGCACCTCCAAAGACAGAACAAATTCCTTCATAAGTGCACCTGTTTTGAAATCCTTAAACCACATCAGTCTAAAATAATTTCTTCTGTTCCTCACCTGATATTTTTTGAGCGCAATTTATATTGTGCTTAAGCTTCTTCAACATCACCAAAATAACTTGCATGACTCAGCCATATTTTCCCTGACTTGCAGGAGCTCAATAAAGAGCAGGATGAGACACACCAGCTGGTTTTACTTTATTGATATTTCTGGCTTGCAAAGCACCATAGGTAATGCTGAAAGAACTAAACAGTACAGCTATGCTGGTACCTAGCAGTGTTGTAGTGCTAATGTGAATTAAGATTTTGGTGATCATTCATGAAGGGACAGGAGAGTAGGAAGTGACAGCAAGATTGTTTGTTATAAATCACTGCAAGTCACGAAAGACTACCAAGACACAGAAAACTCAGAAGGAAACAGAGTAGTACTTCACTAGATGTTATCTTCTATTTTGTTTTCAGTACAATTGCCTTGACAGAAGATTCATTAATAAAAAGCCTGGGTGGCATTACTGGGTCTTATTCCTTCTTTCCTCTTAGATTTTACTGTATTTTAAAAAGTAAAAATCTCATATTAAAATATAAGATTAATGGCTAAAACGAGTTAGAGAGCATTGGAAAATTCCAGGCTCATAATAGACAAGTATTCCTAATCACTTCATATCATAAAGACACAGAAATTAGTGCTATGATGTATGTATTTTTAATAGACCTTTATATTAAAATATAGATTAAACCTGACATTTAACTACCAAAAACATCCTTCTAGAAAGATGTATGTGCAAATTCTCTGATATTTAGGAGTTTTGATGGCAATTTTGGATACCACTCAATTATATGACTTATTTGGGTGCTAACAGAAATAGCGCATTTTCTCTAAGGTGCAATTGGTGAGCTTTGCAGAAGTCAACAGCACCAACTTGAAGCCAGATACAAAGTTTTTCTTTAGAAAACTCTCAACATGGAAAACTGAAGTCCTCCCCATTATGTAAGTATAACCAGCATATTTTTTAGGACCTTTCATAAAATCTAAACAACAACTGGACTATGTGAACTTAATTCTTTTAGCATTGTTTTACACTGAAATGATTCAGGATTAATACTTATGGCAGGTCAAATGCACCTTCTACTTCAACATACCTAGTAAGGGACCTTAATTGACATGTACTTTCAAGGTATCTCGAGGTCTTTAATCTTTGCCACAGAAGATTGTGAACACAATGATAACAGATAAAAAAGTGTATCTGATGTATCAATAAAATGTCATAAGCAGTAGCTTGAGAAAATTCCCAAATTGTTAGAGAAGAATGTGTTTAACTCTAGAATATATTACTATAGTTCCAAAATACATATCCATAAAGTGCAAATACACTTTAAAAACCCAAACATGATTTATTAGTAAAAGTAGAGACTCACAAAGATCAAATGCTTTGCCAAGAGTTAGTTGAAGCAATGATAAATTTGTCAAACCACTGAATGTAATAATACCTTTCCTTAATGGAGAAGGAGTGAAAGGGGCCAGGGAAAAAAAAAAAAAAAGTAGTACTGATTTAAAAAAATATTTAAAGTGGGTTAAATTTTTCCAAGAATCCTTGCATTGACTAGAATATGTAAAATTATAAAGATACTGCAATACATACATCCTTTCAGAAATACAGGAAAGGCAATAGGTGTCATTTTCCACAGACTGTATATAAAATTTTGTTAACTACATTTCAGGTTATATGAATTTTCTATCATACCAATGATCACTGCATTTTTTTTCTCACTTGTGTCAATTGTATGATTGTTTAAATTAAAATCCCCCTAAACATAAAAAATTCTCCATAACCTTTTGATGTGCAGTAAATCTTACCTCTACATTACAAGATCTACAGAAGAGAACAGTGAAACTGCAAGTAATTAAGGAACAAGAGTCTAACTTGATCCTTCAAGGCTATAACAGATCAGCCTTAATACTGATTGATTTGCTTTTTAATCTTCTCCAACTCATCAACTTTTTCTCCATCTTAATGAGAGTTTCATTAGTTGTTCTTCTCATGAGGCCATTTAAACAGAAGAACCAGTGGATACTTGAGTAGTCACAAGTAAAATTTCTGTACCTAGAAGATACTCCAAATCTTCACAAATAAATTAAACAAACTACCCTGTTTTCACCCTCATTAGAAAAAAAATGTATCTTGCTCCCTTATTTTTGAAAGATTTTCATAAATGTGTCTTCCCTGAATGTGTACTTTGAGTTAGATATTTGCAAAGAGGAACTGCAAAGGGATAGAGATAGAAAAGGAAGACTGCAGGAAAGAAATTTCACTGTTCAGAGAGAAAGAATCTCAAAGCCTAAGGCAAAGAATTGGCAAAGAAATCCTGCAGTAATAGACAGATAAGGAAGCATCTAATAGGTGAAAGTTACCGTGTTTAGCACAGGACTGACCTGTAGACTAAATCTATTGTGCAACACACGTGACATCAGGCAAAACAGGGTTTAAGTAGGAGAAGATGAAATCTAGGGAGAGAAGAGTGGGCAGTATACCAGGTCTAGGAATGAACAGCAAGATTCAAGAAATGCTTAACTGTCCAGAGGCCAGGAAAAAAAAGAGAAAAGAAAAATACAGCATTTTTGTCTGTAACTGAAACAGTTGTGAGAACATGGAATTCAGGATTAAGGGGAGTTTTATGCTGCAATCACATCCATCTAGTTTTTTTATGCTCTTCTCCCAGCAAACCCCCAACAGGGCAGAAATAGGTTATGTTGGACTTTGTCTGAAGAAATGAATCTTGAATTTCAGTCAGCCCCAAAATACCCTGTACTAGTCCACATGACACTTTGAACCTGAAGAATTCCTGTTTTTATTTAGATTTTGATCTGTCCAAATATTTTCAGTATTTCAAAGAATTTTGGATTTCAGGTGTGTCAATCCTCTATTAGCTTACCTTCTATATAAAATATTTTATATACTTTTATGCAAGTTTCATCTATAAGCAGTGCTCTGATGCCACAACAGATCCAAGCAAGCAAAACCTCGGGTATGCACAGTTCTCTGTATAGGAAAATTAGTGTGGCATAATAGGTAGGTGTAAGGATTAGACTGAAGATCATATTAGAGGATTAGGGCAAATATATATGTAATGGATTTTGTAGGAAATGACCAGCCTTGAAGTAGGTGCAGCCTCAGAGTCCTATTTATAGTATAATCTACTCCCCAGTCAGGTTGAATTAATATCCTTATCCTTTTTGCATAGACTAGTTGGCATATTCTTGGTACAATTTTCAAGACTAATCTTTTATCTAGGATGACACTTGCTGTTACAGTGCAGTTTAAAGCTCAGTACAGAATTTGTGTCAGCACTTTTTGTCCCACCAAGAGCTGAAATTAAAATATTAAAACATATAATGTAACCATTGTCCCAAAAAAAAGCTCACAGCTTCTTCCAATCTCATAATAACTGAACAGTTTAAAATCCATGGGCACTTTATAAGTGTTGTTTTGAGATTTCTTGGGTGTTCTTCTGAAGCACATTTATTTTCAAAAAAATATCTTAATCTGCTGCTTGGACTAAAAACCTCTTCCAATTAAAGTTTAAACAAAATCAATTTGTTTCATGCTAAGGGACAGAAATATGTGATCATATTCATGTATTTCATCTAGAGTCAAACAGCAGAGCTGGCAATTGTTCTATCTAGTGATTTAGAGGGATCAAATGATGTGGAATCGAATTCAGGATGAGCTGAAACATTCAGTTTGGAATTCAAGATTTAGACGGAATTCATTTTCCCACCTTTTAGTACCACTTTTTCTAGTTAAGGTGGTCTACCAAGTTATCTACAGGAAACAACAATCAAAAGCCTCACAAAAATAAGCATCACAACTTTACTGAAGTGAACTAAGAAATATATGAAATTATGAACTGGCCTTTATGTACATCTCCACTGTCTGATAATCTGTTGGAAGACGAACATGGGCAATTCAAGGCTGGATATTTTGAATCTCTATAATCCCATTGGTTTGAAGCTCTATATATATGTAGACATGTAGGTGCAGTTATCTCATTGAAATTAGCTTACAGTTTTCCTAAGTAAATTTAATATTATTAAAATATACTTTCCAAATACACTTCTAGGTTTCTGCAATACAAA
>VZTR01011355.1:92282-108476 GCA_013400775.1 Chaetops frenatus
AAATATATTATACAACATACACATTTTGTGAGTTCCCACTGGATACATTACTGTCACTACAGGTGTTATGGACTCAGATCAGATGAACATTGAAAGAAACCCTGAAAAATGAAATAATACTATGCAGACTTGGTCAATTCACTTGGCTGCATTTGATCTGGCTTTATAAACAAAATCTTATATGTACACAGAATTACTTTGTTTTAGCACAGAAAGATTTTTAAGTGGTTTTATTTAGATGTTGTTAAGCCAAAAAACAATTCTTTTTCTTTAAAAACCTAAAGAAATTATTTCTTCAAGTGTTATGTAAGATTTGAAATTGGCAAAAGATAAACACAATATTTTTATGTCTAAATATAAAATTGACATTAAATTTGGGGGTTTTTTTCTCCCTTATATGCTTTGCACTGCATCTCACAGCAACACATTCTATATTTCCTTCATTATTATTCTCACTTTTTATAGAGCCTACACATACTGAAATTCCCATGTCCCATTTGTAACTATACCCTCCTACTTTTTAATTTTGTAATGGACAGTAAATTAAGTAAGAACATTAAAAGGAAGGTGCTATTTTATATGAGGTGTGCTGTTTCCATTCACCAAACACTGTTTATAACATTAGCAAGTCTTCATCTGCAATACAGAACTGCATGCAACTCAGTGTTCCTGTTTATCATTGAATGTGCAAGTGATGTCTTTCACACAGACATCAGTAATTAATCAGAGAGTAGAGACAGCAATACCCAAGGTACGTTGGCCCAAGACCTATCATGTTACTGTAATATTCTCCTTTAAGAAATATAAATACTGGGATCAAAGTGTGTGCCATAAAAATTCTTTCATAAACCTGTCTCTTCACAGCCCACATTCAGGTGGTTACATAAGTGCATGAATGATGTTAAGCAAATGAGTTATTATAATGAAGTTAAATACACAATTCATATCAAACTAATGTTTAAACACCTTTTATGTCTTTTTACATTTTAATGGAACATTTAACAAGGCTTAAATCTTTTGCCACTTATTAAAACAGAGCTGCTCTCTTATGCAAAATCTAAGTGATCAGCTTACAGAGAAAAGATTAGACAATAAATGAAATATTTTTATGTTGAGCACCCATGTGATTTTGAATATTACAAAAGCTGCTTATTTGCATCACAAGGGCCAGATAGACAAAAACATTTAAGCACTGAGTTTTCTTCTTTTTCAGCATGTTACAATTACCATATTAGAAAGAGAATGAGCAGCTGTTAGGTAAATCTGTCCTGGCTCAAATCCACACAAATAAATACTTACTAAAATAAAAGAGGTGCCTCACCCAGTTCATGACACTGAGTCTCAAATGTTACCTGCTCCTGGTAGTTCCCCTTCAAACCTGAGTGAGCACTGGTATTTCGAAGAACGCTCTCAGGGATACCTCAGCAATCTATACTTAAATTCTATTGACAGTGTATTTCTATACACAAAAATCTCAGAGGGGACTGGGGGGAAGGAAAAGGAAGTTAGGAACCTTTTTGGAGGCTGCTAAAGCGGCCTTGACAGCATTTGTTGAGTATGAAAAGTCAATAGCTAATCCAAGTCACAGGGATTTTGGTGAAGCATATTAAGACCTCACAAAACCAAATTCAGTTACTGATTGATTTCTCTGTCATGGGCTTCCCAAGACTCCTACCATCCCCAATTTCCTTCTGCATTATCACTTAGAGCCATCACTAACTCTTTTCCTTTCAAAACTTTGTTTTAGATTTTTTTCCATTAAACACATCTGAGTTATATTTTTTCACTAGCTTCTACCTAAGCACATAATCTGACACTTTGTGGTATTGAGTGAGATGACTTAAGGATGGTGTATCAATACCAGCAATTAATTTCCTTCCTTTTATTGCTTTGAACAGTGGTTCAATCTAATTTTCAGGATTAATTATTTTCACTTCCCACTGGTACTGCAGAGAGAACACAATGAGCATCCGAGAAAGCTGAAACCAATCCAGCTTCTCAGAAAAGCCTTTAATAATTTGATTTTGCTCATCTCTCCTGATTTAAAAAGGTCTGCTTTGAGTCTTGCAAAACAAATTCCAAATTCAATTTCAACCAGGACTTTCCCTGCATGGTACTAGCAAGCTTCCAGTATGTAGCACTAGCTTCTGAACTCATACACATTCCTGTTTACTTTAAGCCAAAAAAAGTCTTTCCTTGGTAATACTGCACACGAGTACAAGTAGAAAAGAAACTCTAAGAACTTTCTAGGCTGAGTGACAATGCATGCTGGCAAGACTGCAGTTCTCTATAATGTTAAAGTAGGATGCCACCTACTGCTAATAAGCCTGAATTAAAAATAAGAAAAACCAATTTCCTAATGACATAAAGTAACCTGGAAGCAGTTATGACTAATGTTTCATGATTCCATTGCACAAGTTCAGGTCTGAGAAAAGAGCTTCACAACCAGCTCATCATGTAAAAATTTGTGCCCTATGACTCCTGCTGCTGGATGAGCAGAGTCCTTTACAGTTAATTGAAAGAGCACATATACTCAGAAGGTAAATTTATACTTACAGAGAGTAGCCTTACTCTGTGACATAAATTTATTTTTTGTCTGCTAAGTTTGTTCTCCAGTTCACTGAAGTTAGCAGAGGAAGTCTTAGGATCAAAAGTTCTGGATCAAGTACAAACAGTGGCAACTCAGTGATGCTTGCTTTGCTATCTAAGAGTTTGTTACAGTTTGGAGGAAAAAACAGGAAAGGGATATAAGAATTAAAAGTAATCTATCTAGGCAGTTTAATTTTAGCTTCAAAATTGGCTGCAATGTATCTAGAAATGTACATAAATGTTTCCAGTGTTCCTATCTACAGATTATTATGCAAGTCTTTGACCTTTCTCATATAATCAAAGAAAAAAAATTCCAGTACTATTACAACCAACAAACAGAAAAGCAGCCTAAAGCAAACAAAACCAGCTTAAGAAGTTTCTGACTTGGTGCTCCTAACTTCTTTGGGAGAGTTTCAGCCTCCCTGCTTTTGGCAGTAGAATTTGTTTAGTAGCTGCTCAGTTAATCAAACCAGAAAATTTGTCTTGATTCAGAGTAATCTTCAAAAAAATCAAGTTTCTTTCCCAGCCTGTATATTTCTTCCAATCCAGATTATATTGTAGCCCTGCCAACATCCGTGTCAGCACAATGCTCGGGGCAAGGTTCCCTGCCACAAGATGTGGTGACACATTGATTTTTGAAGCCACCTTTGCTGCCGGAGAACGTGGACTGTGAAGTTTCTTGGTTGTCCTCTGCTCACAAATTGAAAGAAAACAGACATTTCTCTCACATTTTAATTACATGTGACCTCTTCAACTCCGGAAAGAGCCACAATAATTGGACAAATTCTTTGTATTTTTTACACAAGAGAGAAGTATTGAACAGAGAACACAAAGAGTACACACACACACACCCCCAGACACTTCCATTTGTGGTTCTCCGCGCAACTCCTCAGTGCAGCATTTGCCACAGATGATGGTTTATAAAGGAAAAATATATACTGATTTAGAGGATGGAGAGCGAAATTAAGGATTTTCCTAGGGCATTCAGACCATTTTGAGAGTTTCCTGCACAAACACACACCTTAATGCCAGCAGGAAAGCACTTTGCCACTACCCTCAACTAGTTTTAAACCAAGTTTGTGCTACCTCTGTAGACAACTTCTTATATTTGAATTAAAAATCCACAGCCAACCAGCAATGGATATTGAAAGAATGGCTTTAATTCATCTAACGTACTATCACTCACTGCACAAACTAACTTATAAAGAGATACAACAGGATGAAGTTTCATTAAACTTCACAGTGCAAAAACATAACCAGCTTGTTTTGAATGGTTAATCAAGACATTAAGAAAAGAATGCAAAGCCTCTTTTTGGAGGAAGAAAGGCACCAAATTACAGCCTAGCTGTAATACCAAGTACTTCCTAGCCATCCAAAAGCTTGGTTCAGAAAATCCAAACAATGTCTTACCTCCTACATTATATAGGATCAGTATATTAAGCATATGTCATAATCTTCCATCTATCACATAGATTAATTAGCAGGCATTCACACAAATTTCAAAAGCCTGTAACCAGTTATGTGAAGATCAAGCTGTACTGAGCATACCACAACTTGTAAATGCAACAACAGAGTCTTTCACTTTGAAATTACTAGCCCTCTAAGGAACCAAGTTATCACCATGATTAGTCTAGCATCTAATCATCTACCACACTAACTCACAATCCCCCAGATCACTTAGAGAACTTTTTGTTTCAGGTGTGCAATTGCAATAAGTAAACTTAATATTTCTGGATCTCTACAGACTTACTTTAGCCTACAGTGATTTCCTTCAGGGATAAAGTGAGAACACTTGCATAATTCCATCTCTGACTCAGACCCAGCCTGCCCATTTTTGTGTGGGATAGGGCTGTCCATACATGTTTTCTCAGAACCTATCAAAAAATTGACTTTTGATGATATTACCAAGAAAACATCATTATAAGCACATGCATAAAGGGACCAGAAGTGACCTGCAGGAAAACACTGTGTGCAACTGTTCAGTGAAACAACTTGACCACTCTGCTGTGTGACAGCAAGAATTGGCCCAAAAGGCATAATTCTCTAAATGTGATAGTTCAGAAACTCAGCACAGGCCTCCTGTGCCTCACCTAATTTTATGGGTAGTTATGTAGTTATTGGTTTTGCAGGGCCTGTTTTTTGGTAGTGGGGAGGCTACAGGGGTGGCTTCTGCAAGAAGATGCTAGAAACTTCTTCTGTGTCCTGCAGAGGAAATTTCTGGTGGCTCCAAAGATGCTTCTGGCCAGGGCTGGACCAATTAGAAATGGTGGTAATACCTCTGTGATAACAAATTTGAGAAGAAATCAAAACAAAAGTGGTAGCACTGTTTTATTGTGACTGGAGAAGGGCAGAGTGAGAACAACTCTGCAGACACCAAGGTCAGTGGAGGAGGGGAAAGGAAGTGCTCCAGGGGCAGGGGGTGAAGGTGTTTTTAAGGGCTTGTTACACTTCTCATTATCCTCCTCTAATTTTGTTAGTAATAAATTCCTATCTTATCCCTAAGTTGAGCCTGTTTTGCCCTTGATGGTATTCGATGAGCAATCTCTCCTGGTTCTTATCTCAACTCATGAGCCTTTTGTTAAAGTTTCCTCTCCTCTGTCCAGCTGCAGAGGGGACTGAGTGAGTGGCTTTCACGGGTGCCTGGCATTTGGCCAGTGTCAACCAAGACATTAGCTTAACCCAAGGAGGGAAATTTTTGCGAATACTAGCAGAAGAATTCTGAATATTTACTGTCAAATTGAAGACTGTGAGGAAGTAGTAAGAAGCTTAATCTCACAATCCAAATTAGTGAAATTAACAGCAATTAATTTACTTCCAACAGTCATTACAAAACCATTTCAAGCAAAGCCTCTGCAATTGTTTTCCTGTGGGAAAAACCCAGAACTTTCATAATTTGCCTCATTATCCCAAAATAAATTTTGTCTCCTAAAACATATTCTGTTTCAAATGTGAGAAGTTTAGATTTATCTAGTGTTAGATGTTTTTCTTGTCAAAATTAAGTATTTTGAACAATTAAATACTCCATAACAAAATTTTCTAAGGCTGAAAAAGAGATTTTCATCATTGTTGCTCTTCAGAGACAGAATATCTCACTAGTATTTATAATTTGAATCCTTTCACTCATAACGTCTTTTGAAGGAGAACTCAGAGGATTGGGTTTTTTAGATGGCTATTTGATAACTCCTTCACTGTTTTATTCTCTCTCACATTCACTCACCTCACCTTTTACTTAGCATGACCTTTCTCATGTCCTACAAAGAAAAAGAATGAGCCCAAACCAGAAATTCATATTTGGACTTAACCTTCAGAAACAGCTATAAAAAATACTTTGACCCACTTCAGGCATAAGAAAAACCCTCTTCAAAGGTACAGAACTGTTGATTTTTAAATCAAAGGAACAGGTATTTTAAATGGTTTTGTTATATCATTCTTTGTGCTAGCCATCTGATGAAGTGCAAGCCTTACTTATCAAGAACAGAAAAATTTTATTTCACACTGTAAGCACAAAACCAAGACAGTAAGAGAAACAGGCTGTTCAGCAGAGAACCAGCAAGCTTAACAAACATCCAAGTATCCCACTTGGAAATCTCGGGTTGCAAATCACGCCTCCCAGCTATTGAATTCCTATTGCAGACACCTAAAATATTGCACACACCTCAGATAACTTGTTGCAATACTTCTGGTTTAGGCAGGGTTAACGGTGTCCAGGGGGAGAAAAAAAACAAACACAAACAAAAAACCCCCAAAAACAACCAAAAAACGACCAAAACCAACCAAAAAAACCAACCAAAAAAAAAAAAAAAAAAAAAAAAAAAAAAACAAAAAAAAAAAAAAAAAAAAAAAAAAAAAAAAAAAAAAAAAAAAAAAAAAAAAAAACCAAACCAAACCAAAACAAAACAAAAACCAGACCACCCACGGGTTCTTATCGTAAAGCTTCTGTGGGCGCTCTTCCAGTACTTTTGGCCCCCTCGGCTCCCTCACGGCTGACCCCAAGGACGGGCGGCTCCATCCCGGGTTTGGCGCGGGTGTTGCCGCGGCCGTGCCTGGCGTGGCACTGCCGCCCCCTGGCGTCCCCTGGCCCGCACTGCGGCCGGGACCCCGCGCGGATCCCCCGCCTGTGGGCAGAGTCCGCGCTGCGGCAAAGCCGGGACCCTCACGGCAGCTCTTTCCTGACGGGACAAGGCAGGCAGGTGAAAAAGCAGCGCAATCTGACCTTTTAAACATAGTTCCTACTAACGTCGTCCAGCACCCGAAGCGTAGGCATCAGGTTGTCTTCCTCCCCCTCTTTGCTGCTACGTGAAGGATGAGGGAGTCATACAAAAAGGAAAGGCTTGACTTTAAGGTAGGATGGGAAGGATGACAAGACACTGAAAACAAAAACTGACCCTGTGTTTGCTGTTACATCTCCCAGCAGTTACTAATGACAGAGGATGAATTATACAAATGTATTAATTGGTGATGTCTGATAGCTCAGAAAGGTCTGTTGTGCATCTGTCTGTGCACAGCAACTGTGGACCAAGCGTTTAAGAGAAGCACGATTGAGCGGGGCTTGCTTTTGATCTTTGCAGGATATCACGTAAAATTGGTGATGCATGGCTCTGAAACTTGAGAATGAGAAAAGAAACAGACATAATCAGACCTTTTCTCTCTCTTTTTTTTATTTTTTTTTTTTTTTTTGAGGTGGCTTAGAAATTTATATAAAAATAAAGCAGTTTAAACTGTGAGTGATAACGTATCCATATCTGCGAGTATCAGAAACTGGAGCCTCAAACTCTCTAACAGGCCTAATTTTAGGATTACACTCAGCAGTGAGGTCCCATGGGAGAACAGTCACTAGAAATGTCTGAGTTACTGTTGCCAATACCACTTCATGAATGACATGCATGATGGGATAGAGGGCACCATCAAGAAACTTGCAAGTGATACAAAACTGGGAGGAGTGGGTGATACACTAAAAGTTATGCTAGAGCTCAGAGGGACCTTAACATGCTGGATAAAAGGTCTGACAGGAACAGCAGACAGTTCAACAAGGGGAAATGCCAAGTCCTGCATATGTGGAGGAATAACCCCAGGCACCATTACATGCTGTAGGGTTGGGGTGTGTGCCCCAGTGTCAATGAGCTGGAAAGCAGCTCTTCAGGGAGAAACCACAGAGTGCCTATGGGCAACAAGCTCACCATGAGTTAGGAATGTGCCTTCATGTCCTAGGAAAAGCACTGCCAACAGATTGGGGGATGTGATTCTTTCCTTCTGGTCAGCACTGGCGGGACCACACCTGTGCTGCTGGATCCATAGCTGGACTCCCAAATACAACAAGGACGCACATACTGGAGAAAGCCCACCAAAGGACTACAAATACATAGCAAAATAGAATGCTAGAATTGTTTGGGCTGGAAGGGGGCCTTGCAGGTCATCCAGCTCCAACCCCTCCACCATGGCCATCTTCAGCTAGACCAGGTTGCTCAGAGCACCATTCAATCTGTCCTTGAACACCCGGGAATGAGGTATTCAAAACTTTTCTGGGCAACCAGTTCCAGTGTCTCACTACCCTCACAGTTAAGACACAGGTTTTTCCTAGTGTCCAATCTAAACCTACTCTCTTTCAATCTGAACACTTTGCTGCCTCTTCCATCACTAGGAGAGGTGCTCCATCCCTCTGATCTCCTTGGTGGCCCTTGTTGTCCACAGTATGGGAGATATCTGCCATATTTCTCTGTCATTTCTTACTGCCCAATGAAATACACTACATTAATCTTTATTTACTAATTCTAATTCTATTTTGTCTTCACTTAAAATATTCCCTTAGAAATATTTCTCCTCTGCAATCCACATTTTCTTCCTGTTTCACAATATTTCTTTTTCTATGCAGGCACATATTTTCTACTCCACTCCTGGTGTTGGTCTTGAATGCTCCAGTTCCAGTTTCTCCAGCATTTCCAGATTTTAATTCTGCATTTACTCACTATATAAAATACTTTCCAAACTGACAACAAAACTATTTGCTTGAAAACTTTAATCATCATGACAAAGGCAGGTCCAAAAGTAAAGCCCAGAAAACTGCAATTGGTATGTTTGAGCAGCAGTTGGAAATAAGAGATTTTATTTACCACTTAGCATCTGAACTTCAGAATGAAGAAAAATATCATAGGAATGCAGCAGGATCCCATTTATGTTATCTATAATCTCCTTTTTTGTCCTTCTTTTTGCTCCTCCTAATTACCTGTGCTTCTCAATAGAAGCATGTGCCATCAGGTCCTTCTGAAATGTCACTCCACGGTACATAATCCACCAAAACCTGGCCACCTATGAGTGAAGGTCCCAGAGCAAACCATACTTCTGCCACTCTTGTGCCTGTGCTTTGACAAATGATCATAATGGCTTACCAAAGTGGAGTTGCTCAACATGTGCCTGAAAAGTGGAGGAACTACCAAAGACAGGCTTCTGGAACGTGTACCATATAAAACCACAAGGGCATGAAGTATTAAAAATGCATTTAAATCCAACAAAAGTTTATGGAATATATACAGAAGTGCTTACCCTGACAGTAGAGGTTAATTAGGCCCAATAGGAATTAGTAGGGGTAGAAGCAAGAAGAAAAACCCCACTTGTGCTGAAGCACATTAAAAACATGAGGCTTCCTAGGTCTAAAGACAAACAGGAAACTGCAGTTTTTACTTCTGTTAAAAGCTTATCAACCTTCAACCTTCCCTTTGCTGCTAAAGGCATGCAGCACAGCTTTGACACACCTAAAATACCATACGTATGCATGGGAAAAGGTTATGTGCATTTTTCATTCTAGGGAGATTAAAAAAATACCATTAGCGGCATGTGGCCTGATAGGAATCATATTGTCCATGACTGGAAGGTGTTCAGAAACAGGTGCAGTGTGAAAATAAATACCTTGTTTCCTCATTTCACAGCTAAGGCAAAAAGGTAAACTTCACTGTTATTTTGAAAACACTGAATTTTTTTTAAACTTCAGCATCATGCAAAGTGGTGGGGTTTTTTTTCCTCCATCCTGACCCTGCCAAACTTACGGTTTGATTCAAATGAGAGAAATCCAAAACAAAAGTTGCTACCTGGAATCTTTTTGAACGACACACTGTAAATCTACAGGGAGAAATTAATCTCTATAGCTACTCCAGTAAAACATAGATCTTCCTAAATTCTATCTTTCTGTACCTCAGTGGTACTTTTCTCAGTGACTGTTTCCATTCCAATCCACCTGTAACACACAGCATATGTATGTACCTAAATATTTAGTTCCTACTTTGATCACATCTACATAGATATTTTTTAAAGAAATCTTACTGCATTATAAAACTGAAATGTTAATTTTCAGGATAAGAATAACAAATATTCATCTTGTAAAAAGAGTCCCTGCAAAAGTTATGAATGATTTAGAGTTAAGCCATGCCAGTATCACCTTCTTCTCCCCCTCAACAGCTACCTGAAGGAATTTGGAAGAACTGTCTTGAAAGAAAGGAATTTTTTTGTCACAAAGCGGGAGTAAAAGCATGAGCATAATCAATATAACTTGCACCAACTACAATTAGTTTACAATCCAAATCCAACAGTTCCTGCAAAATGTTTCAATCTAGCTTCTAGCAGTGCACACACACAAAGACATCCTTGTGCTTCATTATAACAATCAAATCAAGCATTTATCACTGTAGCCTGATAAACTGACAAAAGTTATCCTCACTTTTATTTGCCTCAGTGATATTAAAATGTTTGAAGCTGCGGTCTGCCTGCCCCCATAATGCTCCCTGCACACTCCCAGACACATCTGCAGGTGATGGAAGTCAATCCAAGGCAAATGGAGCCATTATGGCCAGGGGAGCCACACTGACAGACTACACTGTCACATTGTGACCACAAGCATGAAACACGTGCAAGCACATTATCAGGCTTATCTTGGACTCAAAAGGCTTCAGTTCCCAAAAGTCTGGGATATTATGAAATGAAAGTGGTGGTTTTGCTTTGCCTGAAATGAAGTTTTTTGAAAAACAGATTTCTGCTACTTCATACCTTCAGAAAATTGAGTTTTACTTCATTCTTAAGATTTTCCTAAAAGCTGACATAACTGCAATATGTAAAGTGAAGATGCACAAAATATTGTAAACACAAAGAAAAATCATTAACCAGCATAATTTCTGAGCAAAATTCCACCTAGGAGAACATTGAGCCTTTAAGTAGTATTTAGTATTACTTAACATATTTTTAAACATCTGAACACAAACTGTAAGAGCAGTCTGAATGTTTTCCATAGAGAAGAGACTTGCTACCACATGACAGTCAATTTAAGTGTCTGTCTGTAGGTTTTTTTTCTTTCATTAAGTGGCAATTCAGCTCTTCATCTTTTCCGATTTTCTTTACTCACTTTCAGGCAATTACTGCTGGGGGCTCTGATGTTAATGAGTTATACACAGCATATTTAGAAATGAAATACGCTTTTAGAGTATGAAGTTAAGTTAATGGAAGCATCAACCTGAATAGATGCAAAAGCCAGACATCTTTGATATCAGTGCTTGATTGATTTTACAAGTCAGGTGTTCACATGAATAAGTAACCCTTACTTAGCTCAAGGAGCATTTTGACAAGAAATTTGCACTGATGAGCTATAAAGGTAGCCTTCTTATAAAACTCTACTTTGCATTGTCCCTCATATTTTTGATCTTGTTTGCTGTCTCTCTACAGTAATCTAAATTCTTATCAACATTGCAGATCTCTATGTTATCATAAAAGCTGTCATGAAGCTACTTATAAAAATCTCTACAAATTAAGAAATGCAAAACTACTGATGTGAAAATCATGGCCCTACTTCTGCAAATATTATTCTTTTTGTCTGAAGAGTCCTTTAGTGTATTCTCTTAATTGTTGCAGTGGAATACAGCCTAAAAATGTTGACCAAGTTTTTTTTCCCCATTGAGTTCAAAACAGTTAACATTTAAAGTAATATAATTTTTAAATACTCTTCCATCCTTTGTTTATTCATGTTGACTACAAACTTTAGAAGATTCCATTTCAATAATAAAATCCAAGATATATTTTAAATACTGTAATACTTAAGAGCATAGAAACTTAACCTATCTTACTAAACACAGAAGTTGTCAGACTTTTAACAGCATAAAAACTAAGTTAACCACATTTTGCAACTTGTTCTCTTGTTTTTGATCTACATTTTCTTTTGCTTAAATTAAATCCCTAATCTGAAATGAAACAGGTATATTAGACTAATGATAGAGACTCAACCTACTAGAAATTGTTACTTTGCTCCTAATGAATATCTATGCATGCATCACATGAAAGAGACACCTAGATCTGCTTCAAATGTACAGCCACAGAGATCAAATGCAAACAGGAAAACCCCCCAAATTACATTTTATTATGAAATCCTTTCTTCTATTGCAAGCAGGAGGAATTCTAGTCTTCTCCAAAAAGACCCACCAAGTTCTTCTCTCCGGCACCCCACCACCTCTTCACCTAAGGGCCCTTAGGAGAAGCAATATTAGCAGAAAAACTCACATGATCATATCAATGCACCAGAATTATTAGACAAAATTAGAAAATTTGTGGAAAGAGAAAATAAACCAACTAGATGCTTTCATCTCTTAATCACAAAGTTATATAAATAACAATAACTTACCCGTGGAAGTTGCAGACTTCCTACACCTTAGTGGCTTTAATATAATGAAACCACAACAAACAATATAGAAAAGCAGAGACCAGAATAGTCACCTAGACCATTGGCCACCCTGGGGAAATAGCACATTTATTCAATTTATAACCTTATACAGGAGCACTTTAACATGTTGAAGGACTCACTGTGTTCCCAGGTTATGAATGTTACTGTTTCACTAGGGTTATGCTAGACTGGAATCACCTGAGGAAATTATGAGACCTGTGCTAATTTCCAGGTGTCTCATATTAATGGAATCCTTCTGGTTTGAAAATCTGTTAATCTATCACAATGTGCATTACAAAGACAATCTTCTATGCAGCCATCAGGTGTCACTCTGTGTAATCAAACACTAAAAATTAAAATTAAATCTCTGCCTCTTAGGTTTCAGCATATAATTGCTCTTTAAACAATAAATAAACAAATAAAGAAAGAATTTGAGCCTAGCTCTTGTGAAGGGCAAATTACAGTTTTTATATAATACCACAAACACTTGAATTGGCAATGGTGGGTTATACAGCCAAGACTGGCTCATTGTCAGAGGCAGTGAAGGGGGGCAGAATTTCTAAATTATGGCTTTGCCTTTGAGCTTATTCATGCTAATTTACTTTATGTGATATAGTAAATCAGGTTTCAGAGCATTGCAAAGTAGAGGAGAAACGCCACAGCCGCAACATGAAGTCCAAACCTAGAATATGCTTTTCATATTCATATTTGTCCAAAACACTTTGTAAGTATGTCTTCCAGGCAGACATCATCCCTAGACTAGCTATCACCAACCTACACTGCTCCACTGTTATGCTAAATGTGAATTTTTTCTGTTCCCTTACAACCAATATTAACATTGATTTTTGTACTCTGGACAATTTAACCCTAACTTTGGTTAAGTGTGTACTGTGAAGTAATCCTGCACTTCAAAGCCCCAAATCTGTTAGCACACAACTACAGCTGTAAATTGTGTATAGATCCTGTGTAAGGCAAAGTGAAAAGCAATATTTGATCTAATTCAATGGCAGAACATCTATGAATTTGCAGATAAACACCTAGGATTTCTGCAGCTGTGTCATAAAGACCAGAAAATGGCTTCAAGTACACATGCCATTTTAACTCCATTTCACGAAACAAAGAGAGGTTTGTCTGGAAGATGCAAATTAAAAATACTTTGAATATTACTTTGACAATAATCTTATCTAGTTATGGAGGTATAATGCTCAATTCCAAGGGGTTTCATTTTCTGGTCTTGCATCAACGAAAAAATCCTTCCCAAAAGTTTCAGATATGCAGCATTCACATGTTGGTTCTGGTATGGAAACCGTCACACCCAGCAGTCCAGCTGTTATGTGTTTTCAACAATTCTGGATCAAAAAGCAGTTAGTATCATCCTATCAACTCTTCAACGGTCAACAGCCCCATTGGACCTCTGTCCTTCTGCAGCTTCAGATGATTAATAATCTGGAAGACTCTCCTTGGCAGAAAAAAAGGGTAAAGGGCAAATTTTCAGAATACAGGTGCAGGAAAATCTGAATTCAAACATATCCTCTGATGAGGAAAGTCTATGCAGTATCTGTTATGCAACCCCAACATAGGGGAACAAAAGGGCAGCTGAGCATTACAAAGAGTAATTGTTCTCCATCTGCACTGCTTAGCAGCAGCAGCACCTGATGTAGTCTCTAGAGGAGTAACATTGCCACAATTCACTGCTGCAAACCAGGGTGAGATGCTGGCACGTCTGAGTCTAGTGGAGCTCTGACTTCAGCAAGACCAGAATTCAGCCCAGGTTCTTGTTGCCTCCAGAGATGTGAAAGTGTGCTCACAGATATGAAGTACAGACATTTATACTGCCACAAGCTGTAGTTTGTATTTTTATTTTGAAGGCAGAGTCTTATGGAGACCTATTGGATGCTCATGCATTATTAATTTTCCTCAGCTATAAAAATATAAAATGGAGCATACAATAACATGTTGTTTATTGCTTATGCCGGTATGAGGCTCAGAAACTCGGATCTCCTGCCAGACACTTACAAGCAGAACTGTTCCACTTCATGCTGATGACACTGCTCCATCAAACAGCACTAATCAAATTGCCCAGGGCCTTCCAAACAAACTGTTAAACTGCATTATCAAAAAATAGTCCAATAATACTGCCTATCTTAGTCTTGTATTGAAAGTGTGGCTTGGAAAGCCTCCAAATATGTTACAAAAATATAATAGGTTCTGCAGATTTGCTTCTGAAATTCCAGCCATTTTACATCACTGTCCTTAAATGAATGGCAGCTGATAGCTATCACAATATTTAGAGGTTTATTAAGAAAAATGTTCCACTTTAAAGGTAGCAATGTGTTTGCATCAAATTTTAACATGCTTAATGACAAAGATTCCTGTTTATCTGGAAAAGTTGCTAATACTGGTCTGCTGGTTGCTCTAAACATTTCACAGTAATTAAAAACATTATTTCATTCCAAAGAACAAATGCATTCTGATTTTCTCAGTTCTGTATCACAGAAAAACTAGATTTTGTACTATCAGAAGGTCACCTTCATACCATTAATTTCTGGAGTTTTTTGACTTTCTTTCAAGCAAGCACTTCAGTCAACACCACTGAATTAATAGCATAAAGCTACCCTTATGTACCTGTTTTTTTTTCAGTGATGGAAAAAGGCAGGGAGATTCTTTTAGCTGTGCATCTTCCTCTTGGTAGTTGTCAGTCTTGCCCATGTCTTCTGCTTTTTCTCACAGCTTTAGCAGTGTTTTCAAGAAGATGAAGAAGGAGCAGCTGGTAGGACCATGTCATCAGAGACAGGCAGCTTTCAGACTGGAGGAAGGCTCTGGAAGCATCATAAGTTTTATGCTCTCCAGGAAACTGGGAGATGTTTAATGTTGTCCATGTTGTCTTCTCAAGAATCACTGAATCCCTTGGATTACAGCAGAAGGTTAAGAGCCTTTCTGTAATACAGATTTCCCTCTTGGAGTGAGTGGCAAGGTTTTCTGCACATGATATACTTCTTTCCCACAATCTGTATATCCAGTTGCTAGCAGATCCTCTGAGGTATACAGTTGGCCAAGTCTGTATTGGCAAATTGTGTCATATATTAGGAGCAGAATTGTGAAACAAAACTGTAGTTGCTGAACATCTGACATGAACACTCTTGGTGAGCCTTGAAATACGCACTAGGGAATGCAGCGTCCACTTCAGTTTCACCTCCAAGTTTGAACCATCTCAAAATGCAAACATCATGGTAATGGGGATTACTGGATGATTCACTGCAAAAGCACGCTCTGATCTCAAGAAAAATGTCTTTAAAGGCCTCTTCATGCTTTAGCCTCCCAAATTCTATGAGCTCTTAAGAGAAAAACTGATGCCTCAAAACTTGAAACAATTTCTTTCAGATTCACCATTGTCAGAAGACTTCCCAGGCCTGAACTTACTTGTCCCTATCTAACACTCATTTCAGAGGTTTTTTTTTTAGTCAGTAAAGCAAGTAAGCACAGCAATATTTAGATGGTAGATGTGGCTTATATGATGTAAAATGCTGACAGGATCATCTGTATTTTTTGCCATTTTAAATTCACCTATTTTCCTAGGTGAATTTGAGGAACACTATAAAAGAACCAGCAACAGAGAGGTCTAGATAATACCTCCTAGAACACTGTGAGCATGTGTTGAGTATGCTTCTGCAGGTAGTTTTGCCAATGTCTTTTGACATCTGTTTGCAGAGCTCCAGTTGTTCTAGGGCTGGACATCTCTGTGCAGAGACTGCCATCTAAGCTGTTGTGGGATCACAGCTTGGGTACATGAGAAGTGCTGGGAATTCATGTCCTGGTAGAAGATAGTGATATATAGACCATTAGTTTTGACACAGGAAAATTAGACCTTTATTTATTTATTTATTTATTTATTTAGACTTTCAGGAATTACTTGTAAT
>VZTR01011355.1:122032-133735 GCA_013400775.1 Chaetops frenatus
TCCTGTTTATAAACATGTTTCTAAATATACTGTCATACAAATAAAATTTGACAGTTATGGAGCCTTTACTGGACTAGAAGTGTTCTTCAATAATATGGAAGTCCATTTCAGTATCAGTAGATATTTTAAAATCCTAAAAACAATTAAAAATTTTCCAACTTTTTTTCTCTTATGTAGAATATAGCTCTCAGAGTTTATTCAATATTTTCTCAAATACATGTGTGCTCCTTCTTCATTACATTGTCATGTCATCCTTCTATGTTTTTTCCGATCTACAAATCCCATGTAATTTGTTCCTGTGGCTGTCTTCACAAGACTGTATGGGGACTAGTCACATATATTCTTCTCAGTCACATGTATTTGCCTCTTTGCAAAACTATAGCCCTACAATAGATAATCAGTCTTATTACTGTTTTAGAAGTCCTGCCATCTAACATGCTGTGTTCCCAAATAGAACTGCAATGCTAACAAAATTTAATAACATTTTAATAGACATCACTCTTCCAATTACAGCAGGCTTTCTTCCTTTCTCCCTTAAAGTAGAAGGTCACAGTCAATATTACTTATGCCGCCCCATTGGGTAACCTTTAACTGAGTCCTAGTTGTGGGTTTCAGCTGAATAATTGCTGGCTTTTATGCTTCTCTTATAAGTGGATTTCCTGACAGAGAGGTGCTGTACATCTTTTCTCCTTGTGTGCCATGTTACAAGGAAGTTATATGTCACTGCTCTTCCATCAACATTTTGTTTATGTACAGCTTTGTCTCCCCTCCTTTCTCTCTCAATACTCCTGCTGTCCTCTGTCATAGGTGAAAACAACTGTTTTCCATCAGAGACTAACCAAAAGATCAGTACTTCCATTTGTTCCTGTCACTCAATGTATTTATTGTAGCTCCTTGGGAAGGTAGTTTCTACCACAAAATTAAGGACCAAACAGAGATTATTTGTTTGTTGCTGCTGTGGTACTTAATCAATCCACTTTCAAATAGTGACTGTCATTCCTACGTTCGTACAGTAATAACAAGACTTCACATATTTCTCACAAACTTGCATGTGTCTGCAGTGAGGTGGGTTAGTTCAAACAGTTGTCAGCAAGAGAGAAAACATTGTCTCTTATGGGAAACAAGTACACATACCATTCAAGTGGTTAATGGTTCAAAGTTGTTGCATTTACCAGATATATCAAAAGATACAGCATGAAAAGAGAAAAAACCTCCTTAGATGGCCTTGAAGAATGCAGATGTTCCAAACACAATATGTACCCACCACATCTGCTACAGTTCAGCTGTCTCAGATAATTAAAACCTCACATGCAGGAAGACACCTGACTGCTTCCTTTATGCCTGTAGTAAGGTCTTTTAGCCCAGGTTTGAGATACAGCTTTGGAGAAGACTTGCTCATTTTGTAGTTTAAGAAAGGGTTTTAGAAAAATAAATTCACTATTGCTTAAGATAACTCCTGCAAATAACCACTGAAAAATTAATATATAATTTGTATTAGGAGCTTTTAGTAATCTTCCTGCAGAGACCTGCATTAAATCAGTAAGATAAATGTTCTTAACTGGAGAGGAATTTTGGACCCTGAATTCTCATCAAATGACTTATCCACTCCAAATTTATCTTTTTTCTCTCTGTGTAGGTGCAGAGAAGGAATCAGTTTTAGCTGTTTGATCATGGAAAGAAATGTGGACTGCACCACAGCATTCAGAAAATTATAGTCTGATGAGCAGCGGTCTTGATAAGAGCACCATTTTAAACAGCCTGGTTTTTCCCTCTCATCCCTCTGGTCCCTGGCTTAATGTTCCCACACCCTTTATACTCTTTAGCTGCACACCCAGTAACAAGGGAATGTGATGAATTGACAAGGATTAAAAATAACCTGTTAAAAACAATTTGTTTTAACCTGACTGTGTTCGTCATATTGCTGCTAAAAAGAATTTCTCAATTTGCATTGCTGTTTCCCCAGGCTCTTCCCCTTTCCACTGTGTCCTGTAAAGTAACATAGACAGTAGACTTAATTCATAGTAATTTCCATGGAATCCAGATGATGATCCAGATCACAATTGACTCTTTCATCCTTCCTCAACAGCCCTACATCTTGCTGCTCTTCTCTTTATCTCTGAAAAATATCAGGTGTCAAAATGGGTTACTTGTAATATTCCATTTTTACTTTAATGATCTCCTACTCTTACCTTCTGTCTAGGAAGCACTGTCTGTCTTCTTAGTCATTCATTGCTGCAAAATCCCTCCCTTCATCTTTCCCAGCTTTGGCAGTACTTTACAGTGGAGGTGTAATCTCCGCTTCCAATGACAGTAATGCCCTCACTGACTTGCTTTATATTACCATATTTTTTATCATTTATTGCCCTGGTTTGACCTCCCATGAAATGTTCAGAGTTCAGAACAAGAATTAAGGAAGGCTCCAGTCTGTAAGATGTTAAAATTTCCTGGAAGTTACTGTGCATTTTTAGTGTGGGAAGTGCTGAGAGGAAGAATGACAGAGAAGGAAGGGACCTCAATTACCAACAGAACAGCCAGAGACCCATGTTTGCAGTGCTGAAATAGGATAAGAGGCTGAACTTCAAGTGCAACTTCAATCAGTATTTAGTTCCTGATATAGAGTGGAACAAGGTTCAAGAAGAAACACAACAAATGTCTACTGATTAGGTGCAGCTGCCCTGTAGACAGAAGCCCAAGCCATGTCTGATGTCAGTCCATATGAGATTTAATACTGATTTACTGGATGACAATTTGCTCTGGTTTGCAATTCTCCATGGCAGAGCAGCACTGTAAAACAACACCTCTTCTTAGAAGTCCAACCTTGCCAGAACTGAAGTTTGCATTTCAAGTGCAAAAGGGAGATTTAGAATGTAAAAAGAAAATCAACATAAAAGAAAAAACAAAAAGCTCCCCAAAACTCTCTCAATTAATTGAGAAATCCCTAGTCCACTCTACATAAAACCTTTCTTTCCTTCTCCAACCATAGCTAAATAGTATGTAAGTTTTCTCTGAAGCCATTATACTTATTTATTCTGCTGAAAATCTGTATTTTATCACATGCTCAAGACTATTTCCTCCTCCTCAACTGCTGATCACCACTACCATTCTAACAAAGATGCCATATAACAATTAATTGCTTTGCTTTGTATTATAGCTCATCAACTTGTTGGGAGCTAGGAAAAATGAAATAATGGGGGTCACTTCTGGAAAATGAGTTTATTTTCATGCCAGCTGCAGAAAATGAGCAAGGTTGGCTTTATGCCAGTTAAAGGGATGCTGTAAGAGGTTTCTTTCTGTTTGCCTGAAGAACAAATGCCGATCTAAAGAGTTACACATGCTATTACACACATGCATGTTACATACATATTATCTAAAAAAAAATCATTACTGCACAAAATATGTTAAATTTCATATCTTACTTTATTTTGCTCTCACCTTCCCTCCTTTATATTTTTAACTTACCGCAGAAACTCCTTTTCTTGTGCATTTATCCTTTTGAAAACTGTTCACTAATTTAACATAAATATCAGCCAACAAGGATTTTGCAGCTACATGACATGGAAACTAAATATTATTGAACTACTTTAGAGTTTGCTTAGACTTTTTAGCCTTTTAAAAGCAAGTCTGATCACCTGCTTCATCTATTTGTAAAACATTAAATGATTAAAAGTTTATACAAATGAAGGAACCACACAGATATTTTCAAGCACTCAGCACCTGTGTACAGATATTTTGACTAATGTGTCTTAAATCCCTAAGAAAGCTGAGCTCCATAGACTTAGCAGATTACTTAATGGCAACATTTGTTAAGGTACTGCCACAAGTCAGTTTGGAAGTAACTGATGAGTAGACTCATCATTGAGCAGAGAGAGGATACAGCTTCTTTCTAACAACAACACATTGCTGAAAATAATTTCTTCACTGAGACACAAATTTCTGTGTAGCACTTCACTTGGACACTGCACATAGTAGTGCCCTTAGCTTCCATGTTTCTGTCATGTACAACACATCTGTTTCTCGTTATAAATTCTGGAAATCTGAACCAAGAAAAGAGATTATGAAAAGAGAAGGAAAAAGTTTTAATATCGAAATGAGTAAGCCTTAATAGCAAAGAAATAAAAGGAGAGTGTAACTGATAAATAAATGAAACAAGGTGTAGAGAAGTATTAATGTTTTCATTATTTCATACCATTTCTACTCTGTTGCAACTGATCTCCATAGTAATATCGTTAGCTCAAAATCTGTCTTTGCATATAAGGTCTCCATAGAAAAAGCAAATGTGAAAATGGCAATATTTTCAACACTTCTTTTCTTTAATAAAACTAACATTTTCAAATCTACTTTTATTAAAACACAATAAATACCATCAATTTTTGACATGAAATCTCATTACACACTGTAAATATTTATCACTTTGCAGAAAGAAGATTATACATTAGTTCTATTCATTCAATTCAGATCTGAGTAAGAATGAATTCGTGTTTTATTTTTCTTCCTCTATTTAAAAAGGCCTAGTTGCTGTAAGAAAATGAAAGAAATTCTCTTTGTTGCTGCTAACAGATAGGCAAAGAGAAATATCTCAGAGGTAAGTGCTCTAACACACTGTTCCTTGACCCTGCAATTACTCCCTGCCAATGTCATTTATGATTCTCACAAACTCCCATTGATTTCAAAGGGAATCTGTCCATGAAGAGCTCTTTGTAAAAAGAAGATACTAACCTTTCTGTTTCAGGAATTTAGCTTCAAACATGGAGGTTACAAGGAAAAAATAAAAAAGGGAAATCTGATTATTTTATTCTCCTTTTACCTTTGTAACAGAATCGCTGTTATATTAACCAGTAGAGCTCAGAACACAGATATGCCTCTGTTCACAAAGCTCAGTATTGAAATAGCAGTGGTGTAACAGCAGGAGAAGGTGAATAGATGAAATAAGTTTTGGAAGCTTATGTTATGCCTGTCTGTACTAACCAACATGAGGACTCTTTATTATTCTTTTCATTAAATCTAACCCCAAGTATTTCAAATCAATGTTTTAGCTTCAAATGTCTAGCTTGCATAAGTGGCATGTTTTCATTCTTGCAGATCTGTTGCTCTTTGCGTTTATGGTTTTACCTAGATAACAGTATAAACCATATCCTGTTGCAGTCTTTGAAGAATTCTACAAGTATCATAATTTAGTTGCATATGTTCTGTAAGTCTCACTCAAATCCTTTGAAGAATGCTTTCACTAGCCTACATACATTTAAGAACAAAAAAAAATGGGCTTTCTTCCCTTTTGGGGGGCACAGTCTTTGCAGAATCAAACAATTTCATCAGATGCAATTTGACACATTGCTCAATCAGTTTGAAATTCTACAACAGACATTCAACTGCTCTGTTAATAAGCAAGAAAGCAAATGAATAAAATTGAGGAGCTTTCAACCGCAATTAACTCGGATGCCAGGCTCAAGTATAAATTTTCCTGCGCAGGCTGGGAGATGTGGCTGAAGAGCATTCCTGCAGAAAGGCATCTGGGAGTCCTGGTCAGCAGTGAGCCCCGTTAGCCCAGCAGGCAAATCCCATCCTGGGTCCATCAGACACAGCATCACCAGGTAGTCAGAGGTGACCTTCTCACTGCATTCAGCATTGGCGTGGCCTCACCACGCTTGCTGTTCTGCGACCCACCATCTAAGTAGGATGTGGAGGTCCTTGAATGAGTCCAGAGGAGGGCAACAAAGCTGGTGATAAGCCCTGAGGAATGTCCTGAAAGGAGTGGCTGAGAGTATGGTGTTTGACAAGTTTGGAGATATTAAGGCTCTTGGTACCTTCCTGAGGGGAATTTGATAGAGGTGCTGATCTCTTTTCTCTCGTGTCCAGTGATAGGAGGAACCTTAGTTCAAGGTTTTTCTTCATTGAAATTTCCCTAAAGAATTTTCCTCTTGCACTTCCGGTCTGCATAAATGTGCAGTCTTGCTATTTCTATGACTTCTGTTGTCATTGGTAAAACATTGAATACTGTGTATGAAACACACTTTTGCAATTCACCTCTCAAAAAATAAGAAGTCTGAAAGAATCTATGAAAGATTCTGAAAGTCTGTAAATCCAAAAATTCTTTTTCTCTTCTGATGAGTGTTCCAAATTTAGAAGGTAAATCAGCTGAATAAATGAACTACAGTTATTGTTTGTGGGTCTGTTTCTTTTAAAATCCAGTACCCAGTGTTCCACTATATTTAAAAACTATACTCAACTTATGCAGATAATCAAATGTCCCATTACTATATGAGTGTTTCTGTGAGAATTTTTTTCATGGAATAATGACTTTTATTTCCAAGTATCCTTAGCAGTGCAAAAATAAATAAAAACTAATTAAAAATAGCTATTACAATTAATAAAAAAACCACCCAGAGATTAGAATTTTAGAAGCTTACAATATAAGTTTGAGTTTTAAAAAATCAATGAATATTTGTCCATGGATTGGTGAGTTTGGATTCCAGCTGAACAAGTCTGTCCATCCCTATTTCCTTCAGTATTAGAGAAAATTCACCTTCATTATCCATATACCTAAACAACTATGTTGACAAGTACTTCTAATTGCCATATGGAACCAAAGCTCTGTGAGAGATATTTATATGAAACAGAAACTGTAGAAAATTATATTCTCTTTATTAATCTGATGCCAACATTTTGCTAATTAAACCACCACATGTCTCATGTCACTTCCTACGTAGGTCACTGGAAGAGGAGATACATTTGGGCAACCTTAAGGATGAATCCCAGGGGAGCATCCCACAAACGCATGGTATTTAAGCTTGTAAGTTTATTAAACAAATCACAGAATATATTGCAGTCTAAATCACAGACGTGGCATGACACAATTAGAAGATTTATTGATTCTTTGGGCTAGAGATCTCACAGCTTGCACTGGGGGTTCTACATCCACCAGAACCAACAGATTTGCTTCATCACAAGTAATATTTCTAAACTAGTGCAAGGAAGTTTATAAAGTTGAAACTGCCTGACTTCAACTTTGCCTGTTTTCAACTTTGCTTCTATTTTAGCCCAACTATAAACTGAACACATTTTGTATTAGTCCCATGTCTCACCACTCTGATTATTGGCACCCAGCCTGCAATAGCAGAATCACTGTATGAAGCTAAGGGAAAAAAATTAATAAGCAATATTTTCTTCAGTCTAGCTGCCATCTGCCTTTATTAGAAGTTCTTACCTCTTTATGTAGTCCTTTGCACAATTATTGAGTAATGGTGATCAGAATAATGGTCAGAGCCTCTACTCAAATAGAAGATACTATAAACAATTGGCTATGTTGTCTACATTGTATTTCCAGAAAAAAAGACGACTAATTATGACCAAATTATACATTTCCCAGAACTCCATTCAAATGTGAAATGACTCTTTGCAATCATGCCTTGGAGTTCACTACTTTACAGAAGAGCATAGGAACATTTCTTTCAGACGTCTACTTTTTGTTCTCCTGTGTGACATGTAAAAGTGCCAACATTTCTATCAATAGAAACTCTGTCTTTATTCAGCATTCTTTGAAGATCAGTGAAAGGTCACAAGGATGATTAAGGGACTGAAACACCTCACATATAAGGAAGGCTGAGACAACTGGAATCGTTTACCCTCAGGAAGAGAAGGCTCATGGGGCATCTTAAAAATATATGTAAATACCTGAAGAGGAGATGCACACAGGACAAATCTGCTCTTTTTAGTATCAGCACTAGAGGGTCAGTAAACAGAAGTAAATACTTTTTTATGGTGTGGGTGGCTGAACTCTGCAACAAGTTTTCCAGAGAGGTTGTAGAGTCCCCTTCCTAGAAGATTTAAAAAAACCAAAACCTAGACATGTTTCTGGGTAACTGGATGTATGTGAGCGTCCTTGAGCAGGTGGTTGGGTGATGACTTCCAGAGGTGGCTGTCAACTTAAACCACTGTGTGATTGTGTGATTTCATGGTATAATCTGTCTGTAGTAGAACAAATTATATTCCTTAGGCTCTTTGGATCAAGAAATCCCTGCCACTCCTTCACAAGCAAACAAGAAACATCATCATCAACTTTTTAGCTGAACCATTGATCTAAAAAGTTCACACTAAATCTGCATATTAGTGTAGGCTTATCCACTATGATTTCATCAATACCAGTGGTCCTTGAATCACGCTTTAACTTTGAGATTAGTCCCTGTCATGGCTATAATTTAATTGAAAAAATCAGTCTTGTCCACCTGTCTTCTCTGATGCAAAGAATGAAAGTCATAGAATCACAGAATCACATAATCATAGAATCATAGAATGGTTTGGGTTAGAAGGGACTTTAAAGATCACCCATCTCCAACCCCACTGCCATGAAGAAATCTTCCACTAGACCAGGCTGCTCCAAGACCCACTGGAGCAACATGGCCTTTTCATAATCGCTTACATACTCAACATTGATAAGCTAGGTGAACCAAGGTCACTTAAATGATAAAAAATTTATGGCTTTAAGCTGGTGTCTGTCAAATATCTGTGATGACAACTGATACCATCTATGACTGGAGCGCTTGGGCTGAGGTTTTATTATCTTTCAGTGGAGTAGTGCATTGTTGAAAAAGGTCACTGGCGAAGACAAACCAGAAGTGCCAAGGACAACAAGAAAAGAGTTAAGTCAAAAAACATCCTTACCTTTACATACTGCTGGTGTTTAAAATTGAGGTGCCCTAGAATCAGTGGTAGCTCTAGGCAATTTGGAATGCCTGACTACTTCATTCATTCACATCAGCTTTTGGCCTCAGTATCCACAGGATACTAATAAAAGGTATAGCATCTTAATTTTAGGCATGAAACTATTTTGATTTCATTAGGAATGAAAGGATGCTACTCTGGACGGAACAAGTACTTGTGAGTGCTCGTAACTTTAAGCATGCACGTAATTCCATTACTTTCACAGGCTTTCAAAATAAGGAACTGGCTTGAGTGCTTTATTAAAATGGATTTCAGCATAGAATTTCTGATGGTTGCCTGAGGTCTTAATAATGGAAATTCTGAAAGGAGGGAGAAAAATAGAAGGTTTATCAGCTTTATCATACATTAACTTGATATTTACTTTGCTTGAACTCTTTTCTGAAATAATTAAGCCAGTGTTCTCCAGAGCTGTTTTGTTTTCTTTCTTTTTTTTTCTTTTTTAGAAATATCCCACATTTGCAGGGGGTCATAGGTTGTCATTACATCAGAAAAAAAATCTGCATATGTGTTTAGAAGGTGAGCCTGAAGAGTTTATTGGTTTTTATATTAGTGGGGGTTTTTCATTACATTTCTTTTTTTTGTCAGTCCCAATCTTCTGAAAATGTGAAGTGGCCATCTTCTCAAAATTCATTCAAGCCTTTCCCTTTTTAAAGAGTTCAATCTATGCAACAAATATCTTGCTTTCTCCTGGGAAGCTTTTCCTTTTAATATGTCAAATTATATGTGAAGGGCTAATTTCCATCTGGAGACATCAGTGAGGATCTTCCTCCTTCACAACCTTGGGAGGGAAATATTTTCCTCCTGAATGACTTGGTTTGTTGTTTTTTTTTTTCTAATCTGGGACAGTCTCTAGAGCTGCAGAGTGTCTGATCCAGAGTGCAAAAGCATTTCAATTCATCCTAGGTTCCACTTTAAAATAAATCTGCAAAAGAGGTTTCTTCTTGTTCTCTAAATATTGGAGAGTTCCAGCAGGGTGTTTCTGAGTTTTCACAACAGAGTTTTATGTAGGAAAATTATCAGCCTTTTTTTTAATGGTATATAAAACATAAATGGTTAAACTACTTTTGTCACAAAATATTAGTTAAGCCATATGTTAGAAGTCATGTCTTCTCTCCCCTCAAATACTAAAACAACATGGTATATTCAGCCCAAGTCAGAGAAAAGTTAAGGTTCATCAGCAACTGAAGCTAGATTTTAGTGCATATTTCTCATTTTAGTTCAATTCTATAATCTGAATTTGTAAAAAAAATGATATATACTTCTTTTTAGCCCCTATGCCTACCTTTTTTAGACTGTTACAAAGGTGTCTTAAGAACTAATTTCACTTCCTGAATTGACAGCTAAGACACATTGCCTTCTAGAATTCACCTATTCAATATTTTTAAATCAACACATCTTTCACTCCATTTGTAGTACAGCCTACTCAGACTCACCATCTTCCTCCTCTCATATCTCTGTATATTGCTTGTAAAATAGCCCCCAGCTTGGCTCCCTGCTCGGCAATAAAATTAAGCCAAATTAATTCACGGCAAATTATCTTTCTAGATCTGCAGTGAAATGAATTCACTATATTCAGGAACAAACATAACACATGGCATGCCTCACAGTGTAAGTACTGGTCATAGTGTTAATTCTAGAGTGCTTTGAACCATAGCTTTCAACAACTAAACTATACTTCTACAAATTTTAAACTGACTGAGAGGGGAAAATACAAAGGAATTTCTATTAAGTTAATTGTTTTCACTAGCAGTAGAATGTTCCAGTTTGAATTTTTTACATTTGCTCCAAATGTAAATTTCCTGTTAATGTTCTACAATATATGCATTTAAATTTTCAGATACTACCTTTAGTATTTCTAATAAATATATGGCAGAAAAAGTTACAAGGTGACTTCTCTTAGCTTCTTTCAGTACTGGATTCACATTCTTGTGTAAAAAACCATTTAAAAATAAATACCTATAAATACATGTATTTATATGTATACTGATAGCATGTAGCCAGAAATTTTGAGGTAAGGTCATGAGTCATGTTTTATGACATTATTTTATTTTTTCTTATTTAAGTATTAACCAAATATCATAGCTGAGGAAATAAACAATCAAAGGATTTTCTGCAACACAGTTTCCATCTTCTAGCTTCTAAAACTAGCTAATCAAACAATGACCTTATATTTTAATAGAGGGGGCAATTGAAAATCATTGAACAGCGCTACCCCCTAATGATTTTTTTCTCAGACATAATTATAATAATTAGCATTATAAAGTGCTAATTATCTTTGGACACAGAGGACTTGCACACCAGAGACAGAGGTCCACGTTAAGTAAGAGGATTTTGCTTTCTTCTGTCACCATTTCTTTTTCCTTTTGTAAAGAGGTAGAGGACACTCAGCCCATCAGGCTTCCTTTCTGAATGTTCACATTTTATTATTGCTGGATGATTGACCCCAGTACAGAAAGAGATATGTTCTTACAAGCCATGTGGATTGATCTTGCACTCCGCATGTCCAGACTGTAGATCTCAGATTATCTTCTCATTTTCTTGGACTTCATATTGTCCAGTAGTATTGCAAAGACCTTGGATTATTGTAAAGGATTACTTTGGTCCTAGTCAGTCCTGAAGGGATTGGATTAATTTTGTTAGTAGGCAGTATCATTTTCTCATAAATTCTTTCTTATTGACACAGCAGAAGGGAAGTTTCAGTCCCCTCAAGAAATACCAGAGTGACATTTTTAAGGCCTGTGATGTATAGTGCATATGTTTGAAAATCAGGAATGATAACATCATAAGCATGACATAGAGAATAAAAGATTGGGAGTTATTTTTCTTGACTTCCTGTACTGAACCTTACATCTGTCCCTGGCTAAATAATCCTTCTATCCCTTGCACTGGATATCATTGTTTGAGGCATGAATCGTTTATCACCTGCCAAAATTTTTACTCTTGTTTGTTCCTACAGGCTATAAATTTTGTTTTATATGGATTTTCTCC
>VZTR01011355.1:167832-178141 GCA_013400775.1 Chaetops frenatus
AAAAAAAAAAAAAAAGGAATAACAGTTCTTGGGTAACCTACTCTTTTCTGTATGCTGAATATAGAAACCTTGATAGACAACACCATGTGGTCTAGCTTACCCTTATGGGAAGACAGGAAAGACTTTGAGATGCTGGAGCTTGTCCAGGGAATGGTAATGGAGCTGGTAAAGGGTCTGGTGCACAAGTCCTATGAGGAGCAGCTGAGGAAGCTGGGCTTGATCAGACTGAAGAAATGGAGGCTCAGGGGAGAGACCTTATTGCTCTCTACAACAGCGGTCTCTTTTTCTAAGTAAGAAGAAAAAAAAGGTCTCAAGTTGCACCAGAGGAAGTTTAGATTTGACATTAGGAAAAATTCATTCACTGAAAGGCTTGTCTAGCATGCAAACAGGCTTTCCAGGGAAGCGGTGGTGTTACCATCCCTATAGGTATTTAAAAGATATGTAAATGTAGCTCTTAGGGACACGGTTTAGTGGGGGACTCAGCAGTGTTAGACTTGGTGATCTTAAAGCTCTCTTACAACCTAAACTCTATATAATTCTGTAACTTTCAGCAAGAAGATTGTGAAAAATTTAAAAAATAAAGGAATGCAGGTAATTTTGTGTTGCATTTTCCAAGCGTGGTGCATATTTGAAAGATTTCTATGAGGAATGAAAGAGTGTTTCTCTTACATACTGAAATATAAAAGGTTATCTTTCTTTGAAAGATGGAAAACAAAAAGAATGTAACACAATGTGGGCATACTACCCATGTTAAGGTCCAAGTTTGAATAGCTCAAGTAGTGTTTATATTTCAATGATAAAGCCATCTATGAAATACCACTTTATTTTTCCTTGTCTTTGAATGAGTGGGAGAGTTATAAATAAAATGTTGTTGTTCAAGGAGGTGTATAAATAAATTGTTATAATTAGGTGTCATAATTAAGGTGCCCATCGCTGTTCTAAACACATTTACATAATTGTCAGTGCTAAAATGAAAATAATTGTTTGTCACAATTGCTTCTGTTAAGACTGATAGTTCCTTAGTTTGTACAGTTTTCTCTAAGTATTTGTTTAGAAAATACTCTAAACTCTGCATAAAATGACTACATATAAGCCAAAATCTTCATAAGTGAACAAGTGTACAAAATTTGCCACTTTGGAATTCAGAAAAAATGTCTTGCCTGGTATCTTGTTACACATCTTCTGCATAAAGGCCAAACTATTCTTTCAATATTCTGTCTGAGATTTGCACTCGCTGTGCAAGTAACTGCTTTGCAAAATGGAAAGAGGAAAAAATTCTTGCATTTTGAGAAATTACTAGCAAAGAAAAAGCACTTCAGACTGGTTTTTTGGTGGTTATGTTTTGTTGTTTTTATGAGTTATATTACTTTTTAGAGTACAATTACACAAGTATCAGGAAGCAGAGGATTGAGTCTTGTGCCAGTGCATGTAATGCAGCTTTTACATTACTGCCTTAGAAAAACAACTCAGATTTAGGCTTAACTAGTCTACAACAGTTTTGTTTTATTGAATATTAAGCTAACTAGATAAGTTAAGTGTAATATTTTTATTATTTATTAGGAAAAATTATATTTCTTAGAACTAATAATTTTGTATTAGTATAAAGATGTATTTCAGCACAGCCGTAGTAATTTATGATACTGTCATATATGTAGAAATAAAAGATTTTATAAACCCTCTAAGATCCTGTAGAAACAATGAAAAAAATTATTCATAAACTTGCTATGACTTTTATTGCCCCTAATGTTTTTTCTTCTTTTCTACTCTTAGCCCCCAAAATTTATCTGTTTCTCAAATTAGAAGTTAAAATTCTCTGGGACAGTTTTGATCTATTAAGCAGGGGTCCAAAGCCACAGAAAAAAAATTAAATTATATCCCAGTAATGGATATAGTTTTAGGGGGGGGGATATGATGGGTAAGGTACAATGTTCTGTTCCCTTCACTATTAATATCATCTTCACTTCATTTGGTACCAGACATCCAAAAACAGAGTTAGATTCACACTCTGTGCATAACTAGAGTTATTTTTATGTAGTTATCTGACAAAAATATGTAAGGAATGAATGAGGTTGGAAGATATTCACTTAATTTCTATACACATAATTTATATAAGTGTATATATTGGTGTGTTTATTATTCGTATATGTATATATTTGAAGAGATGGAGGTATATTACTTTTTGTTTTTAAACAGTTTGCTTCTAAAAAAACTGTTCTGCCTCTTCTTCTGTAATGCAAGAAAGGGTTTAAAATGGGCGGTATCAAAAAAGAAATTCTGCATGTCTCTATTTCTTGTATAATAGTGAGAAAGAAGGTCTTACTGAAGAAATATGGATCCACTCTTTTTTTTCTGTGAGAATATCAGCACATTTTCATCATTCAGAGTAGTGAATAATCAAAATCTTTTGATTAAATTTGGAAAATTTTTCTCACATAAGAATAATGTAAATGTAAACTACCTATCTCATCTGGAAAAAAAATCTAAGTGTATACATCTAAGTAAATACAGCAATATATGATCAAACTCCCTTGTGATTTGATTTTTCAATTAAACAATATAAGTTCAAAATCTGCTTGTAATAGTCACCTTCTTTCCCCTATTTTTTAGCTCATCTACTTATAACAATATCAGCAGTCATATGAAAAGCCATTAAAGCTAATCTTGATTGATTAAGAATGGGGCTGACCTCAAGGTCTTGGATATCCTGCTTCCACCTGCAGCCCTTCTAGCTTTAATAATATTAAGCTTTCTGTGCACCAGAAGATTATCCTAATTTTAAACACACATACTAACCCAAAGTTAAATTCTTTCAAGTACCAAGGATCTTAAAAAAAAAAGATGGCATAGAAAAAAATAAGCTCCAGATACTCATAAGAACCATGCTTGCTAGGCCTTTCATGCTGGTTTTACACAAACAGTTCTACCAGACCTTCCAAATTACTTCTGGTATAGATTTAGGCCTACCTGGTCCTACATTTCTTACTGTGGAGATACACCATGTCTCAAATCTTACAGATAAAGCATTACAAAAACCTTGTAAGCCAAAAGCATCCTCCAGTGAGCTTTCTACTCTGAGAACCCTCTAGAGAGATTTTCCTTCTACGTCCTTCATTCTCAAATACTTTCATCAGCAATTGGAAACAATCTTTTCCCATGAGGGAAGGGAAAAATAAGAAACAATGTTTGTAAGACTAATAGAGTTTAACAGGTGGGGTAGGTTTTAAAGGTAAGGAACCCTCATGTGCATTTAATTCAACCTTGGACAAGAGGAAATCTAGAATGAGTACTGTCACTTTGTCACAGTAAACAATTTTAAAATGAGATACAATTAATCTCTAGGGAGAAATCACAACAAAAATCCATCTAAAAACCGGAGGATTATATTTCACTGACCACTGAAATGCTGTCTGAAAGCACCTGGCTGTCATTTAGTACAATGTTCCCTTCCGTGTGGGATTGTTGCCAACACATGATCAGGCCACCCATGTCTTTACCTCCCTGCCTTGGAAACCTCCAAGGATGAAGATCCCATGGTCTTTGGGGAAATATTACACATCCATAGCACTCACTGAGACATTTTCTTAACGCTGAGATGGAACTTTCCAAACTGCCACATATAACTCTTTCTCCTTGCAGTAGTATTTGTTAGTATCAAGAACGGCTCCATGGTTATCATTTTATTCAAGTAGCTGTAGGCCTCAGCTGGATCTCCCTTTCAAAGCCACTCCACCAGAATAAATGAAACCAAATACCTTGGCCTTTTCCAATAGGTCATGTATATGACAACCTGAGCCATATTAAGAAGATTCTTATGACTCCTCTCCAGTTTCTCACCATCCTTCCCAAGCCTTGGAGTTATGACCAGACGGAACCTTTAGATGTAGGGGGCTTGTTTGTTTGAAACATAAATCTGTTTGGGGTACCTTGGCAATGTAAAAGACACTTCTGGTGAGTAATAAAAATAAGGCAACTTTGCTGCCTTATCCCTTCATTTCTCCATGACTTCCAACTTTATCTGTTTCGTTTATCTGTTCTATAGATAAGAGGCTACTTTTAACTGCCACTGGGACAGAGAAAGGGCAATGTTTCCTGAGGCAGCCATGTAAGGAGCTAGCCTCTGGTGCACACCAGCAGAAGACATCATGGGCTGTTTCTCCATTACTCCTATGGCTACCAACATGGCCAGAAAAATAGCAGAGTTTCCACCAGAGAGTGAGTAGAAAATCACAGTGACAATGCAGCCACTTTTAATAGCCATTACCATCATCAGAGAAGAAAAAAGAAGAGATTTACTAATACCTTACATAATTTTAAGATTGACAATAGCAGTCAACTTGATAAAGGCATTTGTTTATGAGTTTGCCTGGTAATTGGGTTGAAGAGTGACCTCGTTGGCCATCATGCCAAGCTCTGACCCACTGTAGCCAGTGATGAACCTTCCCTCAGGTAGCAGCTCAACCCTCGGCCAAGGGCTGGCCTTTGCAGCATCCTCACTCACAGAAAAGCCTCAGAACTTTTGCACAGGATTAAAAGCAGCTCTGAAAAGCCTTCCAGATGAAACAGCAGTACTAGCAAAGATCTGCACTCTCTTCCCCAGAGGAAGGTTGTAAAGAGTTTTGCTGTGGAAAGTGAAAAGACATATCAGCATGAGGATGGTAACACCAGTTTTACTCCTGAGTCTCTTCCTTACTTCTGTTGTGATATTTGAAATCACTCTTTCCTAAACTGGACAAAAAATGAAAAATAAAAGACACAATGCAGACCTCCACAAAAATGTAGTTCTGACTTCCTTGTCCTTATTTATCAGGGAAAACATCATGCTTTCAATTCTTTCTAAATATGTAATGGTAAAACTGTGAGTTCCCTGGGGCAGAAACACTCTTTCACAATACTTTTGTATAGTACCATGCAAAATGGGACCGCACTCCTATGTGGTCTGCAGGGAGTTCTGTAACTAAATAAATAAGTAATGCTTCCAGGAAACATCAAACACAGACTACACTGCATCATCTACTGCACAGAAAATCAAAACAGCTAAAAGTGTCAACAGAATAAACTTTCATGATGCCTAACATGGAAGCAAGAAGTACATTTTCCTGAAGAGTGTTGTAAATGTGTACTCTAAAGCAGTAAAAATGGCATGTGTGGTTTAAATGTAATGAAAAGTAAGGCATGGGATTTTAGTAGTCCATTATTAAATAGGTGAATAATAAAAAAAGTCATTTCTATGTATATGTAATTATTACAGATATCAATTGAAATCTAAATCTTTTAAATGTGCTTCAATAAAAATTAAATTTGAATGAGTAAGTTATCTGTTTGTAGGTAATTAGGAATGTTCTCTAAATTATATCAATATTTCTTTAATTATATTTAAGAAAGAGGTTACTCCAAAAAAGTAGCCTGCAATAACAAGTTGTCCATCTTGGTCAATTATTCCCACATGAGTAATAAATCCTCCTTATTTGCCAACTCAGCCAAAAGACATGTTTGACTGAGTCAGGAGAATTGATAACCTCTTTGTAAAAAATCTATTATACACCAGATCAGCATGTCCATAATCCCGGAGTTCTGCATCAACTCCTTTTCCTCCTCTGAAATGACCTCACTAGTGAGGGAATCAGGCATTTTATGAGATTGGTAAACAGAATTTACAGCAATATTTGTTTGATGCTTTTTTTCTCTGCAATTTGCTGACTAATATCTAACTTCAGGAAACTGTAGAAGAGCTGTACCCCAAAGGAAAGACCAGTGTGATAATTTTTAAATTGCCATCAATCTCTTTTATGGAAGCACTAAACACCAGTCATTCAAACCTAGACTGTCTAGAACAGAAAGTCACCATCAGCACAACCCATGTAATAAGCAACATGTTGTTGGAAGCACTCAACAGTATCATAAATTATGTGCCACTCATCCACTGCCACGCAAAAGCCCTCCCTAAGTGAAGCTTTTACTTCAGTTCTCTCTTTTGCCAACTCCACCTCTTTTATATTGAGATGAGTTTGCTCCCCAAACCAAGTGTTGAAAGTTATGAGAAAAGTTAACTGATTTTCAAAAATAAGCAAGCCAAGGTACCAAAAAAGGAATAGCAAAAGAAATATAACTAAGAGAGTCTGCTATTAGCAATATCCTTTAACTAGGAAAGCATAAAGTCCTATGCTATCCTGAAAGGGCAACCTCTGATGACAGGAACTTATTGGCATTTTCAGCTGCGTAGGCTTTATCACATCCACTCTACTTAGTAAGTGTGACGGACACTTCATGTCAGGGACTCTGATGTCATTCAGGCTGATGGGGTTGAGAGATGATATATCTTTCTTGCTCTGGTTAGGAACAAAATGTACGAAGAAATTGTGTGGTCACACTCTTCAAAGTTAAATGCAGACCAGAGGAAAAAAGTTAATGTGCCTGACTGCAGTATTTGCTCTTAGCATGCAGTTGCAAGCTTTGAAAGTCCCGTTTAAGTATCTCTTTTTTAAGATAAATACCTATTAAGTAATGTATATGCACAAGCTGAAGTGTTAAATGGTTTGTTGAAACCTATTAGAGTACACAAGATGATAAACATAAATTATAGCTAATATACTGCACCAGTGATTTTTAAACATAAAAATTACTGACACTGTAAAAACACACTTGAGTCATCGTAGCAGCATAATAGCACTAATCCATGTTTATCCAACCGTGCACTTTTCAAAAACAACACAAACCTCTAATAAATGCTTTGGCTTCACCTTGACAACTTATATGGGTTATTGCCTCGTTCATGCCTGGATAACCATGTGTTATGACTTAAATGTTCTTTAATATCAATTTATGCCTTGAAGAAAAAGGATTGAATAACATAGTGTACATATGGTTCAATTTATTACAGCAAAACAATCATTTTAGTTTGAAGATATTTTCTCATGGTGCATATCATTGAAATCTTATTCAATAGAGCTCTCAATAAACCAGATTTTTTATGTCACAATAAATGAAACTAAGGCAGCTAATTGTTGCTAAGATTCTAAATAGATGAGTCTATTTGGCTTTCTTGTCAATCAAGAAATAAATTCCTTAACACTTGTATTTCTGGATTCTAATGTCTCTAATTGGATTTTACACTATCTGATTAACGACGTAGTTTATAGACTACTGTAAAAAAATGTGATACTTAAAAAATGGAAGAGGAAATTGTGGGCTGTCAGCATTTATGGAAAAGGCCAAGACAACATTGAGTAATTTAGCATTTTTACAAAATGGCAACGAAAATCATAAAACCTGGTCAATGATGCTTCATTTGTGGTACCCTAGTTGTGTGTCTGTGATACAAAAGAAGACCGTGGAGTGCTATTCTGAAGAATATTAAAATATGTAATAGTCTGTACTGAAAATGGATTGGAGTTTCAGGAAATTACAAAATATAAAAGAAACCCAAATTTTAATTTAGAACCAAAAGCAAAGTATAAGCTTAAAATTCAACCACAGACTCATGATGAGTAAAACTCTTGCAGAAAGAAATACAAGCAGAAGGTAGAAAAGAATGCCAAAAACTAGCCTTGTTACTTCTGCAGTACCCATTTTTACTGACAGTCTCATTTTCATGAACTCTCCACATTTTCCAAAGATGTTTCTGGCAAACCTTCAGACAGAAAAATCTTCTCAAATATGGAGAGGAGGTGATCTTAAAAGAGTTGTGGCTGCAGATAATGCAAGTCTCTCTTTTGCCATGTAATTGTTATTGGAAGGTAAAGAATACTATAGAATCTCAGAATAAAACCCCAAAATTTACCCTCAGTGTTAAGCAAAAATTAAAAAGTAAAACAAATAATAAAAATACAAAAATGAAACCAAGGAAAAAAGGTAAACAAAAGCAAAAAAAAAAAAAAAAGGAAAATCTTGTCAAGCCCCAACATACAACAACAAAAAAAGAAGCCCAAATTGAAAGTAAAATATAAATTAAAACCCCAAATAAGTAAACCAAAACAAAACAAATAAAAAATAAAATCCGAAGAGAAAACTCAATTAAACCCCATCAGAAAATGAAAGGTAAATAAATAAAACAAACAACTACAACAAAAATGTAAAAATCCTAACATAAATAAAATATCAAAGTAAACAAAGAAAATAAACAAAACCCGCTCCCAGTGTAAAGCACAAAATTAAACAGAAATAAAACAATGTAAAAAAACCCCAAAACATACACAAAAAAAAGAGAGTTTACCTAAAACCTCAATGTAAAGTCCCAAAGTAAACCCCTAAAAGAAAAATCAATGAAAATCTAAAAACTTAAAAATAGAAAGTAAAAAAACAAAATTAGCCCATGAAATTTAACCTAAGTAAACTCAAGATAAATTAACAAAACCCTATAAAAAGTAGAACCCCAGCATAAAATAGCATAAATCCTACAAAAAAGAAAAACATACCAATATAAACAAAAAAACCTGAAATAAAATGTAAAACCCAATGTAAAACATAAAACAATACAAATCCCAGAAGTAAAGCAATGTCAAACATAGAAAACCCAACACAGTAAACAAAAAAACCAATGAAATTGCAATCAAAAATTATAGCCATCTTAAAAACACAAAACTCCCAATGTAAGATCTCAACATACACCCCAATGTAAAACCCCAGCATAAAACCCAGCACAAAACAAAATATACTATAAAACTAAATACAATATAAAACAAAACAAAAGAAAACAGAACAAAACCACCAAAAAACCCCAAAATACTCCAAAGTAAAAAACAAAACACAAATAAAATGTAAAATTCCAATGTAAAATCCCCTTAAGTAAACATAAGGGAACCAAAGAGAAAAGCAAACAAAGAACTCCAAAAAAGAAACCCTAATGTTAAAACACAGTGATAAAATTAAAAAAAAAAAAAATAAAACAAGAAATTAAAAAATCAAACCTAATTAAACCAAAATAAAACAAAAAAGTAAAACAGTAAAAAATAAGTTAAAAGTAAATTTTAAAAGGTTAAAAAGTAGAATATTTTAAAAATTAAATTGAAATAAATAATAAAAATTAAGTAAAACACATTTTAAAAATAAAGTCAATCCACAGAATGAGTAAGGTTGGAAAGCACAACCATTGCTCATCTGATCCAACCTTCCTTCTCAAAAGGAGTCACCTGACAGCACATGGCACAGGATCATGTCCACAAGGATCATGTCCTTTCCTGAAAATCTTCAGTGAGGGAGACTCCACCACCTCTCTAGGCAATCTGTTACAGTGTCTGGTCATTCGCACAGTAAAGGAGTTCTTCCTCATATTGAGATGGAACTTCCTGTGCATCCACTTCTGCCCATTGCCTCTGGTCCTAGTGGTTGGCACCACCAAGAAGAGTCTGCCTCCATCCACTTGACAGCCACCTTTCAGATGCTTATATGCCCTGACAAGGTCCCCTCTCAGCCTTCTGCAGGATAAACAGGCCCAGCTCAGACTTTCCCAAGAGAGTTCCCTAAACATCACAGCCACTTCCCCAGGAATTGGAAGTCTCGCTTGTACCAAGTGGCTGAGAACTGGACACAGCACTCTGGATGTGGCTTCACTAGGAGACCACGTATGGTTGAATGGAGGGGCAGGATCACCTCCCCTGACCTGCTGATAATGCTCTTCCTAATGCACCCCAGGATTCCTTTGGCCCTCTTTGCCCCATGAGCCCACTGCTGGCTCATGGACAGCTTGTTGTCCTCCAGGAGCCTCAGGTCCTTTTCAGCAGGTTGGCCCCCAGCCTGTACTGACACCTGGAGTTATTCTTCCCCAGCTGCGGAACCTTCATTTGCTGTTTTTGAATTTCAGAATGTCCTTCTCTTCTCATCTCTTCAACAGGCTGAGGTCCCTCCGAAGGGCCACACAACTCCCTGAGGTATCAGCCACTCCTCCAACTTTTGTACCACCACTGAACTTGCTGAGGAGGCATCTGGTTCTTTGTCCAAGCCATTGATGGATGAGTTAAACAACACTGGGCCCAATATAGAACTCTGGAGAACACCAGTAGTGACAGGCCTCCAATTAGACTCTGTGCCACAGATAACAACCCTCTGGGATCTGCCATTCAGAGAGTTCTCAATCCACTCCACTGTCCACTCATCCAGTTGACACTTCCTGAGTTTGTCTACTAGGATATTGTGAGAGACAGAGTTGAAAGCCTTGCTGAAGTTGAGGTAGACAATCCCCACTGCTCTCCCCTCATCCACCCAGGTAGTTGTTTCACTGTGGAAGGCTGTCAGGTTGGTCAAGCATGATTTACCCTCAGTGAATCCACAGTGACTACTCCTGATCAGCTTCTTGTCATCCATGTGGATAGAGATG